>PVIH01016007.1:0-47272 GCA_004025045.1 Sigmodon hispidus
AATGCGGAAGAGTTAACAATAACTATACAGAGGATAATAATCATAAGCATGGCTTATCAAGGGTGGAAATGCAAATAAGATTGCTACACATATATTTTCTTTGTGTTCAGCTTTCCCTCTGAATTTTTTTTTCCATCCCTGTATATCCTTATTCAAGGTCTCTTCCCCCTCCCACCACATCTGGTCATTTTTCTTCTCTACAACTCCCCATGCCCTCCCTTGGCAGGGAGCAGACAGTCCTATGGTCCCACTGGCCCAATAATGCTTGGATCCGTCTTCACTCCCGGCCAAATCCAGTTTTGTCCCCCCTCCCTCAAGAGTGAGTCAGGTGTTCCTATAGATGGACTGGGATTTGACCTGGCAGGGGAGATACCATGATCACGAATGAGTTTTTTTATATGTTGTTGGATTCTAAAATTTTGTTGAGAATTGTTGCATCAGTGTTCATGCAGGAAATTGGTCTGTAATTCTCTTTCTTTGTTGTGTTTTTGAGTGCCTTAGGTATCAGTGTTATTGTGGCCTCATAAAAAGAGTTTGGCAATATTCCATCAGTTTCTAGTATATGGAACAATTTGAAGAATATTGGTATTAGCTGTTCATTAAATGTCTGGAAGAATTATACACTGAAAATATCTGGGCCTGGGCTTTTTGTTTTTTATTTGGGAGAATGTAATAACAGTTTCACTTTCCTTTGGTGTTATAGTACTGTTTAGGTCTTTAATCTTATCATGATTAAATTTTGGTAACCTGCCTAAAAAGCTGTCCATTTCTTCTAGGTTTTCCATTTTTGTGGAGTATAGATTTTCAAAGTATGACCTAATAATTCTCTGGATTTCCTAGGTGCCTGTTTTTATGTCCCTCTTTTCATATCTGATTTTGTTGATTTGAATACTCTCTCTCTGCTTTTGTTTAGTTTGGATAACGGTTTATCTATCTGTTGACTTTCTCAAAGAACCAACTCTTTGATTCATTGATTTTTTTAAATGTTCTTTTTGTTTCCATTCTGTTTATTTCAGCTCTAAGTTTGATTATTTCCTGCAATCTCTTCCTTCCATGTGAGTTTGCTTCTAATTGTTCTGGGAATTTCAGCTGTGCTGATAGTTTTCTTATGTGGGATTTCTCTAGTCTTTTCTTGTAGGCATCTAGTGCTATGAATTTTCCTTTTAATACTGCCTTCAATGTATCCTATAAGTTTGTGTATGTCATGGATTCATTTTTGTTAAATTCTAGGAAGACTTTGACTTCTTTCTTAATTTCTTCCTTAACCCATAGGTGGTTTAGTTGAGTGATGTTTAGTTTCCATGAGTTGGTAGGCTTTCTGTGATTCATGATGTTGTTGAACTCTAACTTCAGTCCATGGTGATCTGATATTGTACAAGTAGTTATACCCATTTTATTGTACCGGTATTTGCTTTATGACCTAGTATGTGGTCAGTTTTAGAGAAAGTTCCATGGAGTGCTGAGAAATATGCATATTCCTTTTTGTTTGAGTGGAAGGTTCAGTATATATCTACTAAGTCTATTAGGATCATAACTTCTGATAGCACCCTTATTTCTCTGTTGAGTTTCTGTATGATTGACTTATCCAAGGGTGAAAGTGAAGTATTGAAGTCTTGCACTATTAGTGAGTCAGGTTTCATATGATGCTTAAGCTTTAGTAGTGTTTCTTTTATATTTGTAGGTGTCCTTGTGTTAGGGGCACAGATCTTCAGGATTGAAATTTCATCTTGATGAATTTTTCCAGAGATAAGTAGTTACCTTCCTGCTCTTTTTTATTAATTCTAGTTTAAAGTATATTTGATTAGATATTAGAATGGCTTGTTTATTAGGGCCATTTGATTGGAAAGTCTTTTGTCAACCCTTTACTCTGAGCTTGTGTCTGTCTTTGAAGTTGATGTGTGTTTCTTATATGCAGCAGAAGGATGGCTTCTATTTTTGTATCCATCATGCTAGGGTCAATCTTTTTATAGGTGGATTGAGTTCATTGATATTAAAGGATATTAATGACCAATGATTGTTATTCCCTGTTATTTTTGGTGGTAGCTTGTATTTCCCTTTTTTGGATTTTTCTTCTCTGGGTTTACTGTATGTTTGTGGTTACATGAGTGAGTCTAGTTTCCTTACATAGGAGTTTTTCCTCTAGGGGTTTTTGTAGAGCCAGATTTGTGGTTAGTTATTGTTTAAATGTGGTTAAGTCATGAAATATTTTCTTTACACCATCATGTTGATTGATAGTTTTTCTAGGTACAGAAGTCTACGTTGGCATCCATGCACTTTTAGTGTCTTTATAATATCTAACCAGGACCTTCTTGCTTTTATTTTTTGCATTGAAGAGTTGGGTGTTATTTTGATGGGTCTGCCTTTATAGGTGATTTGACCTTTTTCCTTTGCAGCTCTTAGTATATTGCTTTGTTCTGTAGGTTAAGTGATGAGCAGACTTTTTAATGTGGGTCTAGTCTATTTGGCGTTCTTTAGGCTTTCTGTATCTTTATAAGCATTTTATTCTTTAGGTTGGTGAAGTTTTCTTCTATGATTTTGTTGAATATATTTTCTGTGCCTTTGACCTGGTATCTTCTTTTTCTTCGATTTCAATTATTCTCAGGTTTGGCTTTTTCATGGTGTCCCAGATTTCCTGGACATTTTGTGTTATGGCTTTTTTGGTTTTAGTGTTTTCTTTAACTGATGTATTTATTACCACTATTGAGTTTCCCCTCCCTCTAGAGATTCTCTCTTCCATCTCTTGGATTCTGTTTGATATGCTTGAATATGTGGTTCCAGGTCTTTTTTTTTTTTTCAGATTTTGTATTTCTAGCTTTTTCTCGATATGTCCCTTAATTATTGCTTCTGTTTCAATTTTTAATTCCTGTTAAATTGCTTTCACCTGTTTGTTTTCTGTTTCTTATTTTTTTTTTATTTTCTTTCAGGGCTGTGTTCACCTCTTCTAATTTTGTGTTTATATATTCTTCTAATTCATTCAAGGAGTTTTTTGTGTCATCTTTTAAGGTTCCTATTAGTTTCATAAAGCTGTTTTTAACATTGTTTAATTCTGTTATGTTCAGGTCTTGAAGCTATAGAGCTACTTGCTTCTTCTGGTGGTGACCTTTGTATTGTTGTATGTATTCTTGCACTGTCATCTGCCCATTTTTTTCCCAATTCACTCTTAGTTAGTTCTTGGTTGGCTGTTAATGAGTTGTTGGTCTGATAGCTCTTAATCAGCTTTGTGTTCAGAGGGTCAGCTGTTCTCATGAGGTCTCAGTGCTATGATGTCAGTCTTCACCTCTTGACCTCTAACCTCTAAGGTTTGAGCCCAGGGACTTGGTTGTTCCCCCACTGCTAATATGCCAGCTCTGTTCTGGGCAGGCTGTGCTTCAGGCTGAATGGGGGTGGCCATCTCAGGACCCAGGTTCAGGTGGCAGAAGTCACCTTCTGACCTCTGACCTCTCTGCTGTACTTTTAGGAACTCCCCTGCTTTCCTGCTGCTATTATACCAGCTGTGATCTGGGCAGACTCTGTTCCCTGCCAAAGTCAAGTGTCTTCCTTTGAACTGTGCACCCAGTACCAAGGGACTCAGCTGTTCCCCTGTTGCTATTTTCCTACCCATGATCTGGGCAGATTGTGTTCTACCAAAGTGGGGTGGCAGTCTCAGGACCTGGGTTCAGGTGGTAGAAGTCCTATACTTGTCTTAAAAGCACCCTTACACATACTATATTTTATTCTGAATATACAACTGTGAGCAATTTCTGGATTCCTGACAGTAAGAGTTACAGGCAGCATAACTGACCAAAATTTTACCAAAATTCTTTCACAGGAGAATCAGTAATAGAACAAGTTAAAGTACACATTCCTCTGTGTTTATTGTAATTCATTAGCAATAAAGTTAGGATCAGGGCTGTGCCATTTAGTTTTTGTAAACTGAGCACAAGCTATTGTCAAATGTAATGAAGTAATAGCTTCAAGTTAAAAAGTTCTTCCTTTAAATTGATCTGTAGGCAAGCCTAAGGGAGCATTTTCTTGATGATTGCTTTTTATGAGAGGTCTTAGACATCTGTGGATAATGAATGCCATCCCTAGACAAGTGGTCTTGGGTTCTATAAGAAAGCAGTCTGAGGAAGCCAGTAAGCAGTACCCATCTATGGCCTCTGCTCACTACCTGCCCCCAGGTTCCTGTCCTGAGTCCCTACCCTAACTTCCACTTCTGGAGATATATTGAACTGTAAGGTGAGATAAACCATTTCCTCCTCGAGCTGTTCCCAGTCATGGTGTTTATCACAGCACTAGAAACACAAGGCAAGAATTAAACCACCTTGCAATGGTTTAATATCTAGAGGACAGGAGGGTGAGTCCAACTTCAGTTTTCCTGGAAAATCACCATGTTACTGCTATGGAGGAAGCAATAGTTTCCACAAGCTGATTTGTATTCTTTATGGAGTTAATGCCATAAGTCATTCACAGTCCTGTGCTTTTATAACAGTCACAAGGACACAGTTAGATCCTGGGGAGCTGAGATCTGTGCCTAATTGTTTTCAAATTTATTGTTATGATTGTCATGTGTGTATAATGTATGTGAAGGCATAAATGTATATGTGTTACCATCAGTGTACATGTGCCATAGTATGTATGTATCATTATGTGCAATTGCCATAACATGCATGTGTCATGATGTACATATGCTGTGGTGTGTATGTGGAGCTGAAGGTCATCTTTCTGGAGTATTCTATTTTCCATTATGAATTCTGAGGATCAAATTCAGGCTGTCAGGCTTGCAAGACAAGCACATTTTCCCATGATCATCTCATGGCCTACATGACTAGTTATGAATAATAAATATATTATTTTAAAAGTCTAATATTTGTCAGTGCTTATCTTTGAATGTATGTGTGTGTGCATGTGTAAGCATGTGTGTTTTCATGTTTATATATAGTGTGTGCATGCATGTCTGTGTATATATGTACGTGTGTGCCTATGTAAGTGTATGTGTATGTGATAAGTATAGAAATTCTGAACAATTAATCTAGGCTAAAGCTAAACTACAATGTACAAATCAACCAGTGACATATTTCAAATAAATATTTATATTATCTTATTTCAACAAACCTCAAATTCAATATCTCCTCTTTGTTAAGATTGAGTAGCATAATACACTATATATATTTAAGTTCTTTTACACATGTATATATATGAGATATTATCTATTTTTCTATATTTTATTTACACAAATAGACACTTATACAAAAATACAGTAAAAATAAACAGCTGGATGAGAGAGATGCCTCAGTGATTAAGAGCATGTGCTATTATGGGAGAACCCTTGGATTCTGTTCCCAACAACCACGTGGTGACTCAAAGTCTGTAACTCAAGTTTAAGGGTATCTTATGTCCTCTTCTGGCCTTCCCCAACATTGTACTCACTTAGTGTACAAAAATACACACACACACACACACACACAAACACACACACACACAAACAAACACACACACACACACAAACAAACACAAAAATAAAGGAAAATGAATCTTTTATAACACATATGGGTAGATATCTAATAATTGATATTTCCCCATTGGAATATCTTAAATGTGCACTCAAATTTAATTCTCCATTCATTATAATAATATAATCTCTGGTAAAAACACAATTTCATAAACAGCATTTGTAGTATATTGTAAACAAGTCTTAGAGACTTTCCTCACATTGCATTTGTAGTATATTGTGAACAAGTCTTAGAGACTTTCCTCACATTGAACACTTCTCTTAGATGGCACACAGTGGAGACATGCTTTTCTACTTTAGGCTTGCCACAGCTGTACAAAGCAAAACATGATCCCCTAAGAATAAAGATGTATTCTCTCGCTTTATCACTTACCTGCTATGCTGAATACTATAAGAGTAAATATAATACTTGGCAGTAACCTCCTGGGTACCAGCTCAGCCAGAAATTTTCCCCAAAAATACGATGAAATTCTGTAGTATCCACTGCTATGTTGATGTCTACAGAGACAAAGATCACATTATACATCCTTAGATTAGTCCAAAGGCACAGGCGAGATGCTAGATACACTGTCTTCTGCTACCACAGGGAGCCTAACAGGACAGTATCTCCTATGCTCTAGGCTGACTCCCATACCAGTCCCCAATTTAGGGACCAGCATTTCTTGGACGCCATCCTTATGATTCTCCACAGGATTCTCCTCATCAGAATCCTCATCCTCTTCTGTTTTTTCCCACTCTAAACACACAACAGCTCCACCAAGGAATCAGCACAATGATCCCACTCTCTCAGAGTCTCTGCCCCTCTGAAACAGGATCATTCATACCTCACCTAACACACTGGTCACAGAGACTTCTCTCCCTCCAGTTCATATGGAGAAGATGACACTGTCACTCTGACGTCACAGTGCAGCTTCAGAACACCACATATTTTACTTCAGCTACTGTCACTTTTGGGCAAATGTATTCCCTCAGTAATTTCAGTTTACAACTCTGAATCTTTACCAGCAACCAATCCCAATCCTTCCCTCTCTTGGCATCTTTCTCTAAGTAATTCCAAATCCCAAGCTCTTCCCGTCCCAGTGTCTTCAGTGTATCTCTCATTTTCTTTTGATTCAGGATCACCAGTACAGGATAATCTTAAATTCCATTTATAGCCAACAATGACCCTCCTGTCTCTACCCCAGCCTCAAATTCTGGGATTATACAAGACAAGCCATGTTCTTGGTTTTGTGGCTCTGTGAATCTAACACAGGGTTTTGTGTACATAAAACAAGCACCCTAGCAACTGAGGAGGCCCTCATTTCCTCTCTCATGGTTCCCTCCTTGGCAGGTACCTGTAGGCAAATCTTGGCCATCTTTGAGACCTGTGAATTCTAAGCATAGGCCACAAAGATAAGGTTCTTCCATGTTTGAAAAACACTGGTGATTAACAACACTTTTATATTCGGCTGTAAGGGAATTAAAGTACTTTGTAAATATTTGTCCCTCTTACTAGTTTAATAAAAACAATCATAGGCTGAAGGTAGACAGGAAGTGAAGGCAGAGCTAGTGGACTTGGAAAATTCTGGGTGCAGGAAGAACAGACACTGATGCCACAGAGATGCAATGCAGACATGACCACAAGAAGGCAGTAGATACAAAGGAAAGAAGCTGAAATTCTGCTCTGAAAAAAGGTACCAAGCCACAAAACTAAACAGGATAGGTTGAATTTAGATGTAGTTAGCAATTCATATGCCTGGGCCCTAGGCCATTCAGCATAAAATTAATATAAGCCTGTGTGTGATTATTTGTGGCTCAGTGGAACTGAGAGTTGGTCCAAACCTTTGGGCTAGATGAAAAGTCTAGCCCAGAAACCACCTACAACATTCAGTTCCTGTCTGACTCTTTACAGCCCTCCATCAAGAAGAGGACTCTTGCTATTCCTCTAAACACAGCAGCTTCCTGAGACACACAGTCTGGTGGACTCCATCGGAAGAGTTTTCAGGCCAGCAAGCAAGACCCCTGTGGACAAGTCTGCCTATCACCACCCTTCACGGGACCCTGTACCCTATAAGCCCCACTTTATTCTCCAAATCCACCTATCCCCTCAACCTCAGTGGCTTCCTGAGATACAGACTCCAGTGGGCTCCAGCAAAAGAGAGCTCAGATTGCACTAAGACCATCTATTGGACCAAGAACAATTCCCTGAAACACAGACAATGCTTAAACTGATTTGAGGAAGAAATAGGTAGACACCAGTGCAAGAATACATTTAACAACATAAAAAACAATATTGCACCACCAGAACCTTGTAGATCTATGAAAGCAAGACCTGGACATCATTCCAATACAAAAGAAGCAGAAGAAAATTAACTTACGAAATAACTTTATAAAGATGATAGAACCCACTAAAAAAAAAAAAAAAAAAAAACACCCTAAAAAAAAAAAAAAAAAAAAAAAAAAAAAAAAAAAAAAAAAACAAAAACTCCCTTATAGAAATAGAGGAAAAAACAAAAAAGAAATAGAAACAAATCAATAAATCCCTGAAAAAGAAATCAAGCAGGTGAAGAAAACAGTTCAAGACTTTAACCGCTGAGCCATCCCTCCAGCCCCTCAGTTCAAGACTTTAAAGTTGAAATGGAAGCCATAAATAAAATAAAACACAGACCAAAGTAATGCTGGGAATGAAAAATCTGAGTAAATGAATAGGAACTACAGATGTGAGCATAACTAACAGAATGTGTAATATGAAAGAAAGAAATCTCTGGTGTGAAAAATACCATAGAGGAAATGGACTCATCAGTCAAAGAAAACATTAAAGTCAATAAAATCCTAACATAAAATGTCTAGGAAATTTGAGACACTGTGAAAAGAACAAACTTAAGAATAATAGGAATAGAAGAAATAAAATAAAACCAACTCAAAGTCACAAAAATTAAATTCAACAAAATCGTAGAAGAAAACTTTTCCAACATAAAGAAGGACATGTCTGTGAAGATACAAGAAGCTTCTAAATACCAAAGAAACTATACCCTCCAAAAGGTCTCTTTGCCACATAATAATCAATCAAACCACTAACCATATAGAATTAAGAAAGATTATTAAGAACTACAAAAAGGCCAAGTAACCCTAACCCTACCCCTAACCCTAAACCTAACTTAAAAAGGAGACACATCAGTATCACACTTGACACCTCAATGGATACTATGAAGGTCAGAAGGTCTGGTCAGACTTCATGCAGACATTAAGGACAACAAATTAAAGCCTAGAACACTATAACTAGCAAAACTCTCAATCACCATGGTCGAAGTAAACAAAATATTCCAAGGCAAAACCAGATTTAAACAATAACTATCTACAATATCAGCCATACAGAAAGCACTAGAAGGAAAACTCCATCCTAAGACATTAGATGCACCCACAAAAACACAAGCAATAAAAAAAAAATCTATAAAAGGAAATCCTAAAGAAGGGAACCACACAATCTAGCAGCAAAAAAGAACGGGAATTAACAATTACTGATCAGGCGGGACCATGTGCTGTCTGTGGAGTGTGTCCCCACAAACTCTCTAGCAAACAGAGATAAACTTTGGCTGTCAGGGGTCCCCCACCTCAGCTGCTGCTAAGACAAGGAAACTTGCGCAGCCACCCCGCCTCCAACTGCTCGAACAGAGAAGAACTGAGGTCTTCAAATTCAGTCCCCTGCACACAGCAGAGTTGGAGATTGAGCAGACCCCTTGTTCAGAGGTGACAGGAGACACACAAGCTTCTTGCCACAACTGACCAGGAACCACCTAATCGTGAACCACTGAAGCCAATGAGACGCCAGTGCAAAAATACATATAATAATTTAACGAACAACAAGGTAACGCCAGAAGAAAGTGGCAGTCCTACAACTACAAGACCTGAACTGAGCAATAAAGAAGGAACAGAAGGAAGCAACACCAAAAAATACCTTTATTATAATCACTGAAGCTCTCAAAGAGGATATGAAAAATTTCCTTAAAGAAATAGAAGAAAATACAACCAAAAAATTGGAAGAGATGAACAAATATGAAAGAAACATGCCAGGAACTAAAAACTGGAATAGAAGGAATAAATAAGGTGCAAAATGAGGCAAAGATGGACATAGAAATCCTGAAGAAAAAAGCTGGAACCACAGATACAAGCATAACAAACAGAGTTCAAGAGATGGAAGACAGAATCTCTGAAGTGAAGACTCAGTAGCTCAAATAGATATATCAGTCAAAGAAAATACCAAAACCAAATAAGCCATAACACAAAATGTTCAGGAAATCTGGGACACCATGAAAAGACCTAACTTGAGAATAATAGGAATAGAAGAAGGAGAAGAATACCAGCTCAAAGGCACAGAAAATGTTTTCAATAAAATCATACAAGAAAACTTTCCTAACTTGAAGAAGGAAATACCTATAAAGATACAAGAAGCCTAAGAACACCAAATAGATATGACCCCCCAAAAAAGTCAGTACAACACATAATAATCAAGCCACAAAACATACAGAACAAAGAAAAAATTTTAAGAGCTGCAAAAGAAAAGGGCCAACTCACATATAAAGGCAGACCCATCAGAATAACACCTGACTATTCAATGGAAACAATGAAAGGTAGAAGGGCTTGATCAGAAGTTATACAGATGCTGAAATAGCATGGCTGCCAAACTAGAATACAAAGTTATCAATCACCATAGATGGAGTAAACAAGATATTTCATGACAAAGTCAGACTGAAACAATATCTATCTACCCATCCAGTGCTACAGAAAGTATTAGAGGGAAAACTCCAGCCTAAGGACCCCAGATATGACCATGAAACCACAAACAATCAGTAACTCCACAGAAGAATACTCCAGAGAAAGGAAATACAAACAAGTTACCACCAAAAATGGCAGGAAATATCAATCAATGGTCATTAATTTCCCTTAATATCAACAGACTCAACTCTCCTATAAAACAACATACACTAACAAAATGGATACAACAACTGAAGCCATCCTTCTGTTGCCTACAAGAAACACATCTCAATCGCAAAGACAGACACAGGCTTAGAGTAAAGGGTTGGAAAAAGATTTTCCATTCAAATGGTCCTAAGAAACAAGCTGGGATTGCCATCCTAATACCTAACAAAGTAGACTTTAAGCTAAAAGCAATTAAAAGGGACCAAGATGGTCATTACTTATTCACCACAGGAAAAATTGGGCAAGAGGAGATTTCAATCCTGAATATTTATGCCCCTACTATAAGGGCACCTACCTATGTAAAAGAAACACTTCTAAAGCTCAAAACTCATATTAATTCTCACACCCTACTAGTGGGAGACTTCAATTCCACACTTTCAAGCCTGGATAGGTCAACCAGACAAAGACTCAACAGAGAAGTAAGGAGTCTAAAAGAGGTAATGATGTAAATGGATTTGATAGGTATCTACAGAAGCTTCTACCCAAGTGAAAAGGAATATACATATTTCTCAGCTCCTCATGGAACTTTCTCCAAAATTGACCACATAATTGATCATAAAGCAAATATCAACAGATACAAAAAAATGAAAATAATCCCTTGTAATGTATCAGACCCCAGGGCCTAAAGTTAGAGTTCAACAACATCAAAAATCAAAGAAAGCCTATCAACTCATGAAAACTAAACATCACTCACCTGAACCATCTCTGGGTGAAGGAAAAAATTAAGAAAGAAATCAAAGTCTTCCTAGAATTTAATGAAAATGAATCCAAAAGGTACCCAAACTTGTGGGACACAATGAAAGCAGTCTTAAGAGGAATATTCATAGCACTAGGTGCCTATATGAAAACCTAGAGAAATCCCACACTAGAGATCTAACAGCTCAGCTGAAAGCCTTAGAACAATTAGAAGCAAAATCACCTAGAAGGAGTAGATGGCAGGAAATAATCAAACTTAGAGCTGAAATCAATACAATTGAAACAAAAAGAACAATACAAAGAATCAATGAATTTAAGAGTTGGTTCTTTGAATAAGTCAACGAGATAGATAAGCCCTTGGCCAAAATAATGAAAAAAAAACAGAAAGAGACTGTCAAAATCAATAAATTAAATGAAAAGGGAGACATAACAACAGACCCCCAGGAAATTCAGAGAATTATCAGATCATACTTTGAAAATCTATATTCCACAAAAATGGAAAACCTAGAAGAAATGGACAGCTTTCTGGACAGTTACTATCTACCAAAATTAAATGAACTTAAGATTAATTACCTAAACAGATTAATTTCCTAAACCTTAAGGAATTGAAGCTGTCATTAAAAACCTCCCCAAAAATAAAAGCCCTGGTCCAGATAGTTTCAGTGCTGAATTCTACCAGACATTCAAGGAAGAATTACTACTGTTACTCCTCAAACTATTTCACACAGTAGAAACTGAAAGAATATTGCCAAATTCCTTTTATGAGGCCACAATTACCCTAGTACTCAAGCCACTCAAAGACACAACAAAGAAGGAGAACTACAGACCAATCTCCCTGATGAATATTGATGCTAAAATTCTCAACATAATTTTGGCAAAACATTAACAACAATGTATAAAAAATATCATCCACCACGACCAAGTAGGCTTTATCCCAGAAATGCAGGGAGGTTTAACATACAAAAAACCATAAATGTGATCCATCATATAAACAAACTAAAGAACAAAACCACATGATCATATCCTTAGATGCGGAAAAAGCCTTTGACAAAATCCAACACGTCTTTATGATTAAAGCCCTGGAGATATCAGGTATACAAGAAGAATACCTAAATATAATAAAGGTGATTTACAAAAAGCTGACAGCCAGTATCAAACTTAATGAAGAAAAACTGAAAGCAATTCCACTAAAATCAGGAACTAGACAAGGATGTCCTCTCTCTCCTTATTTATTCAATATAGTTCTCTAAGTTTTAGCTAAAGCAATAAGAGAACAAAAAGGAGATTAAGGGGCTACAAATTGGAAAAGAAGAAGTGGAGCTATCTCTATTAGCAGATGATATGATTGTATACATAAGTGACCCACAAAATTCTTCCAAGGAACTGCTACAGCTGATAAATTCCTTTAGCAATGGAGCAGGATATAAGATTAACTCAAAAAAATCAGTAGCTCTTCTATACACTAAAGATAGAAGAGCTGAAAAAGAAATAAGGGAAACATTAACCTTCATAATAACTGCAAATAGTATTAAATTCTTGGAGTAACTATAACCAAAGAAGTAACAGATCTATTAGACAAAAAATTTAAATCACTGAAGAAAGAAATTGAAGAGGATATCAGAAAATGGAAAGCTCTCCCATGTTCCTGGATAGATAGGATCAACATAGTAAAAATGGCAATTCTACCAAAAGCAATCTACAGATTCAATGCACTGTCCATCAAAATCCCAACACAATATTTTTTGGACCTTGAAAGAACAATACTTTATTTCATTTGGAATAACAGGAAAGCCAGGATTGTCAAAACAATTTTGCTCAACAAAAGAACCTCAGGTGGTATCACCATCCCTGACTTCATGTTATACTATAGAGCTACAGTAATAAAAACGGCATAGTACTGGCATAAAAACAGACTTGTGGATCAATGGAATAGATTTTAGGACCCAGATATTAACCCAAAAACCTATGAAAACCAGATCTTTGACAAAGAGGCCTAAAATATTCAATGGAAAAAGGATAATATAGATAACAAATGGTGTTGGCATAGCTGGATGGTAGTGTGTAGAGAAATGCAAATAGATCCAAGCCTGTCACCCTCCACAAAACTGAAATTCAAGTGGATCAAAGACCTCAACATAAACTCAGCCACTTTAAACTTGATAGAAAAGAAAGTGGGAAATACACTTCTACGAATTGGTACAGGTGACCACTTCCTAAATATAACACCAGTGGCACAGACACTAAAATCAACAATCAATAAGTGGAATCTCCTGAAACTGAGTAGCTTCTGTAAAGCTAAGGACACTGTCAATAGGACAAAACAACAGCCTATGGAATGGGAAAAGATTTTCACTAACCCTACAAGTGAAAGAGGACTGATCTCTAAGATATATAAAAAACTCAAGAATCTAGAGCCTAATACCTTCAATAGTCCAATCAAAAAATGGTATTCATATCTAAAAAGGGAATTCTCAGCAGAGGAATTACAAATGGCTGAAAGGCACCTGAAAAAGTGCTCATTATCTTTAGCCATCACAGAAATGCAAATCAAAACAACTTTGAGATACCACCTGACACCTGTTATATTGGCTAAGATAAAAGACACAGAGGACAGCCTATGCTGGAGAGGATGCAGAGCAAGGGGAACACTCCTCCATTGTTGGTGGGAGTGTAAGCTTGTTCAGCCACTTTGGAATGCAGTATGGTGATTTCTCAGAAAATTGAGAATCAATCTCCCCAAGGATCCAGCAATCCCTCTTCTGGGTGTATACCCTAAAGATGCACAGTCACACTTTAAAGGCATTACCTCAACTATGTTAATAGCAGCATTATTTGTGGAAACCACCTATATGCCCTTCAACTGAAGAATGGATTAACAAACTGTAGTATATCTATACAATGGAGTATTATGCAGTAGTAAGAAAAAGCGATATCCTAAAATTTGCAGGCAAATGGATGGATTTGGAGAATATCCTTCTGAGCGTGTTATCACAAACACAGAAAGATAAGCATGGGATATACTCATTCATTAGTGGACTCTAAACCAACCAACAAACAAACAAGAAAAAAGCAAAACATGCCCAAGCTGCAAGTCACAACCACTGAACAGCTAGGGATCAGAAACTCCTTTGACTGACTCCTTGGTTCCCACTCTCCCTAGAGGAACACCTGACTCAGTCTTGAGGTTGGGGGGAGAAAACTGGATCTGCCAGGAGTGGAGGCTGATCTAAGCAATAATGGGACAGCGAGACCTTGGGACTGCCTGCTGCCTGCCCAGAAAAGGGATGAGGAGTTGTGGAGAAGAGAGAATGACCTGCTGTGGTGGAAGGGGTAAGCGACCTTGAATAAGGATATACAAGGGTAGAAAGTGTGATTTCTTTGTTCATAATAATAAAATAAAAAAAAACCAATCACTGACCAGTAATGTCTCTTAATGTCAATGAAATCAACTCACCTATAAAAAGAGATAGGCTACCAAATTGGATACAAAAACATGATCCATCCTTCTGCTGAATACAAGAAACACATCTCAACTTTAAAGACAGAAAATGACTCAAAGTAAAGGGTTAGGGAAAGACTTTCCAATAAATTGACTTAAAAAACAAGCAGGTACAAATATCCTAATATGTAACAAAATAGACTTCAAAATAAAATCAATCAAAAAAAAAACTGGAAGAAAATTACATATTCATCTCATGAAAAACCCATCAAGATGAAATTTTAATCTTGAATATTGATACCCATATATGTAAAAGAAATATTGCTGAAGCTTAAACCACAATGAAACCACAGACACTCATAGTGGGAGACCTCGATACCCCACTTTCATCAATGGACAGGTCTACCAGATAGAAACTTAACAGACAAACAAGGGATCTAACAGAAGCTGTGACTCAAATAGACTTAAAACATATACAGAACTTTACACGCAAACACAAAAGAATATACCTTCTTCTCAGCACCCTATGGAACCTGCACTCAAATTAACCAAATATTCAGTCATAAATCAAATAAAAAATGGAATAACCCCTTGAACTTATTGGACCACTGTGGCCTAATGTTAGAGTTCAACAACACCACAAATTATAGAAAGCCTATATAATCATGGAAGCTTAACAACTCTCACCTGAACCACCTCAGGGTAAAGAAAAAAAGAAATTAAAGATTTCCTAGAATTCATTGAAAATGAATCCACAACATATTATACATATGGGACACAATCAAAGCTGTGCTAAGAGGAAAATTCATAGCACTAACTGTTTACATAAAGATTTTGGAGAAATCTCACATAAGTAAATTAATAGCACACTGGAAACTCTAAAACAAACAGAAGCAAACTCACCCAGAAGAGGAAAGAAGGAAATAATCAAGTTCAGAGATGAAATCAATAAAATTCAAACAAAGAGAATGATACAAATACTCAATGAAACAAAGAGTCGACTGTTTGAGAAAATCAACAAGATAGAAAAACTCTTGTCCAAACTAACCAAAAGGCAGAGATAGAGTATCCAAATTAACAAAATCAGATATGAAAAGGTGGGCATAACAACAGACACTAAAGAAGTACGGAAAATCATTAGGTCACACTTTAAAAACCTATGCTCCATTGGAAATTGGAAAACTTTTTAAAAAATGGAGTTTTCTGGATAGGTACCATCTACTAAAATTAAATCAAGACTAGATAACTCCTTAAATAAACCTATAATTTCTAAGGAAATAAAAGCAGCTATTAAATGTCTCCTGGGAAACACACAGATCCCTAAAACACATCAGACTAAAAGTGAATGACACCCCACCCAGCCCAGGGAGAGATTCCAGTCTCTGGGGCTCAAGCTCTGGAACACAGCACTTGGAACCTCACCCCCACTCAGTTCTGTCCAAAATCCAGGCCAGGAGAGAAAACCCCTGCAGGCCAGAAGCCCCAGCAAAACATAGTTGGCTGGACACTCCCAGCTGTGAAACCCTGCCACATTCTCACCCCACACCATTACCTAATGACATTGGCAGCAACTGTAAACCCAAAGGCCCCCAGCCCATATCAGACTCAAAAACTAAAATACCAAGAGTCTAAGAGACTAAGAGAATTCCACAGTTCCTAATGGATCAAGAACAGCTATCTGAAATCCTCAGTTTTTCAGCACTACTAGATCAAAAGTGGCTATTTGAGACACACAGTGTGTCAGCACCTATTGGTTTAAGAGGGGTCACTGTGACTCAGAATATATTATCTCAAAGTGGACCAAGGACCCAGATTGGATGAAGAGAGGCTATCTGGGACACAGACATACCCAAAATCAGTTCCCTAAGATACAGACAAATCCTGCAGTGAACCAAGAAAGTAATGAGCAAATGCCAGTGCAAGAAAATATGTAAAAACATAAAGAACTTGGCACCACAAGAATCTAGTTGTTCTAAAACAACAAGACCTGAGCATGGTAATGCAGAAGAAAATGATCAAGCTACCTATAAAGGCAGACCCATCAGAATAACACCAGATTACTCAATGGGAATAATGAAAGTCAGAAGGTTCTGATCAGATGTTATACAGACACTAAAAGACATTTGCTGCCAGCCCAGACTATTATACTCAGCAAAATCATCAATCACCGTAGATGGAGTAAACAAGATATTTCACAAGAAAACCAGATTTAAACAATACCTATCCACAAATTTATCCCTGAAAAAAGCAATGGAGGGAAAATTCCAACCCAAGAAATCTACATACACCCATGAAACTACAAACAATAGATAATCTACATAAGAAAAACCCAAAGAAGGAAGCACACACACACACATACTACCCCCCCAAAAACAGGAAATTAACAATCACTGGTCATTAATATCCCTTAATACCAATGGATTCAATTCACCTATTTAAAAAAATGGTTAACACACTGAATATGAAGAACAGGATTCATCCTCCTGCTGCATACAAGAGACACACCTCAACTTCAAAGACAGACAGACACTGCCTCAGAGTAAATGGTTGAGAAGATATTCCAACAGAATAGACTCAAGAAACAAGCTGGTGTGGCTATCCTAATAACATTAGTTTGAAGAATAGACTTCAAACTAAATTCAGTCAAAAGAGATCAGGAAGGACATTACTTATTCATCTCAGGAAAAAAATATCAAGAAAAAATCTCAAGCCTGAACATTTATGCCCCAAATACAAGGGCACCCACATATGTCAACAAAAAGAATTACGAAAGATTAAACCTTACATCAAACCCCACACTCTAATAGTGGGAGATTTCAATACCCAACTCTCATCAATGGATGGATCTTCTAGACAGAAACAATACAAAGAATCAATAAATCAAAAACTTGCTTCTTTGTTAAAGTTAACAAAATATATAAACTAACTAAAAGGTAGGAAGAGAGAGAGTATTCAGATTAACAGAATCAGAAATGAAAAGGGGAAATAACAACAGACACACAGGAAATCATTATGTGATACTTTGAAAACATATATTCTACAAAACTGGAAAATCAAAAAGAAATGAACAGATTTCTAGACAGGTACCACTTACCAAATTAAATCAAGACCAGATTAATTACCTAAATAGTCCTATACCTCCGAAGGAAGTCAAAGCAGTTATTAAAAGTCTCCCAAGCAAAAAATGCCCAGGGCCAGATGGCACCAGTGTAGATTTCAACCAGACATTTAAAGAAGACCTAATACCAATACTCCTCAAACTGCTCCATAGAATAGAAACTAAAGGAACATTGCCGAACTCTTTTTATGAGGCTACAGTCACCCTGATAACCAAGCCATTCAAAGAAGCAACAAAAAAAGAGAAATACAAAACAATCTCCCTCATGAACATTGATGCAGAAACAATCAATAAAATACTGACAAACCAAATTCGACAACATATTTAAAAAAATCATCCACCATGATCAACTAGGCTTCATTCCATAGATGCAGGAATGATTCAACATATGAAAAACTGTCAATGTCATCCACCATATAAACAACTTGAAGATTAAAAAAAAAAAAAAACTACATGATCATTTCATCAGATGCTGAAAAGGCTTTGACAAAATCCAATACTCCTTTATGATAAAAATCCTGGACAGATCAAAAATACAGAAAAAAACTAAACATAATAAAGGCAATGTACGGCAAGCCAACAGCCAACATCAAACTAAATGAGGAGAAACTCAAAGCAATCCCACTAAAATCAGGAGCAATACAAGGCTGTCCTCTCTCCCCTTATTTATTCAATATAGTTCTAGAAATTTTAGCTAAAGCAATAGGAGAACAAAAGGAGATACAAATTGAAAAGGAAGAAATCAAACTATATCTATTTGCATACGATACATAGTATACATAAGTGATCATCAAAATTCCACCAAGGATTTCCTACAGCTGATAAACAACTTCAGCAATGTAGCAGGGTACAAGATTAACTAAAAAAATCAATAGCCATCCTATACACAAATATTAAGAGAGCTGAAAAAGAAATCATGGAAACGTGACCCTTTATAATAGCTGCAAATAGCATTAAATATTGTGGGGTAACTCTAACCAAAGAAGGGCTAGACCTGTTTGAAAAGAACTTTAAGTCATTGAAGAAGATATTGAAGAAGATATCAGAAAATGAAAAATTCTCCCATGCTCCTGGATAGGTAGTATCAACATAGTAAAAATGGGAATCTTATCAAAAGCAATCTACAGATTCAATGCAATCTCCATCAAAATCCCAACACAATTTTTACAGACTTCAAAAAAAACAATACTCAATTTCATATGAATTAACAAGAAATCCAGGATAGCTAAAACAATTCTGTTCAACAATCAAACTTCAAGAGGCCTCACTATCCCTGATTTCAAACTATACCATAGAGCTACAGTAATAAAAACAGCCTGGTACTGGCATAAAAAAACAGACTTGTGGACCAATGGAATCAAATTAAAGACCCCAATCTTAATTCTCACACCTAGGAATACCTGTTTTTTGACAAAGAGTCCAAAAATATACAATGTAAAAATGATCATATCTTCCACAAATGATGCTGGTGTAACTCAAAGGTAGTATGTAGAAGGATGCAAATGGAACCATATCTATTACCCTGCACAAAACTCAAATCCAAGTGGATCAAAGACCTCAACATAAACACAGCCACACTGTACTTGATAGAAAAGAAAGTTGGAAATACCCTTAATTCATTGGAACAAGTGACCACTTTCTAAATATAACACCAGTAGCATAGACACTTACAACAACAATTAATAAATGGGACCTTCTTAAATCAAGAAGCTTCTGTAAGGCAAAGGCCATGGTCAATAATATAAAACAGCAGCCTACAGAATGGGAAAAGATTTTCACCAACCCTATATCTGATAGAAGACTGATGTCTAAAATACAGACAGAACTCAAGAAACTGGAGGGCCAAAACCCAAAATAATCCAATTAAAAAGTAGAGTTTGTTGTTACAGCTTGGGATCAGAAACTGACCCTTCGGATCCCACTCCACCTATAGGAACACCTGACTCACTCTTGAGGGATGGTGGACAAAACTTGATTTGCCAGGAGTGGAGACTGAACTAAGCATTATTGGATCAGTGGGACCATGGGACTGTCCACAGCCTGTCCAGGGAGGGGATGGGGAGTTGTGGAGAAGAAAAAATGACCTGATGTGGCAGGAGGGGTAAGGGACCTTGAATGGGGATATACAGGGATAGAAAAAAAAATCCAGAGGGAAAGCTGAACACAAAGTAATTCTATGTGTAGCAATTTATTTGCATTATCACCCTTGATAAGTCATGCTTATGATTTTTATTTTCTTTATAGTTATTGTTAACTTATCAGCATTTTAAATTCAATTTACTGTTTTTCTTGGTAAATACAAAATAAAAAAAGTAAAAAATAAAAAAAGTGGAGTTTGGAGCTAAAAACGGAATTCTTCACAGAAGAATTACAAATGGCTGAAATACATTTAAAGACTTGTTCACCATCCTTAGCCATCAGAGAAACACATATTAAAACAACTCTGAGATACTGCCTTATACCTGTCAGAATGGCTAAGATCAAAAATACAGATGACAACCTATTGTGGAGCAAAGGAAACATGCCTCCATTGCTGGAGGGAGTATAAACTTGTACAGATACTGTGAAAATCAGTATGGTGGTTCTTCAGAAAACTGGGAATCAATCTACCCAATGATCCAGCAATACCACTTTTGGGCATATACTCAAAGGATGCACATTCTTCCTCAAAGGACATTAGCTTATAGCAACACTATTCATAATAGCAAGAACCTGAAAACAACCTAGATGCCCCCACAAGTGAAAAATAAATTAACAAATCGTGGTATATTTATATAATGGAGTACTATTCAGTAGAAAAAAATGACATCCTAAAAATTTGCAGGCAAATGGATAAATTTTAGAATATCCTCCTGAGTGAGAAAATACAGGCCCAGAAAGATAGACAAGGTATGTACTCACTCATAAGTGGATTTTAGACATAAAGCAATGATTATCTAGGCTGAACAAATAGGTAACAGAAGAAACTTAAGATAGATCTTCAGGTATCCCTATATTTTATCCAATATAGTGTTTGAAGTTCTAGCTAGAGCAATATGACAAGAAAAGAAGATCAAAGGAATATAAAATTGAAAAAAGAAGTAAATTTTTTAGTATTTGCAGATGATATAAGGAATGTGACAGGATACAGGATTAACTCAAAATAGTCAATATCTCTCCTTTATACAAATGATAAATGGGTTGAAAAAGAAATCAGGGAAACATCACTCTTTACAATAGTTGCAAATAAATCCATTATCTTGGGGCAACTCTAATAAAACAACTGAAATACCTGTATGACAAGAACTTCAAGTCAGGGAAGAAGATATCAGAAAATGGAAAGATATTCCTTGCTCTTTGATAGGTAAGATAGGAGAGTATCATCCTCAGTGAGGTAACACAGGCCCAGAAAGATGGACATGGTATGTACTCACACGTAAGTGGATTTTAGACATAGAACAATGAATATCCAGACTGAAAACCACAACCCCTGAACAGCGAGGTAACAAGAGGAACATAAGGCAGATATCCAGGGATCACCCTGGGAAGGGGATATAGAGAAAATCTCCTGAATAAGTTGGGATCATAATGGGAGTGAGCAAGGAGAGGTGGGAAAAAATCATGAAAGAAGGATATGGTTGAATGAGAGGAGTAACCTAGATGGAGAAAAAAGAAATTGGTATCTTAATAGAGGGAGCCACTGTGGGCTTAGAAAGAAACCTGCTGCTAAAGGAACCTCCAAGAACCCACAATATGTCCCTGGCTAGGACTCCAAGCAATAGTGGTGAGGGTGCCTAAACTGGACTTCCCCTATAATCAAATTAATGACCACCCTAATTGTCATTATTGAACCTTTATCCAGCAATGGATGGAGGCAGAAGCAGAGATTCATAGCTAAGCACCAGGTTGAGCTCCCAGTCCAGCTGAAGAGAGGAGAGAGTATAAGAGCAGGGATCAGGATCATGAGGAGGAGACCCCAAGAGATGTCCGACCTGAGCTACTACTGGGAACTCACTTTCTCATAAATAATTGCTGAGGAACCTTCATGGAAAGGAACTAAACCCTCCAAAGATGAACACCTAACTCAGCCTTAATACTGGGATGAGGGACTCAGACATACCTCAACTGGAAATGCGGGACCAGCCAAGGGGCTCCTTGTCCTCCTTGAAGAATGGATGGGAATGGGGTGAGAGGAAGCTGAGGGAGGACTAGAAGAGACTGGGAGAAGGGATAGGAGGGGGAGCAGTGGTAGACAAAAAAGAAACAAATAAAGATAAGATTTGGTATTTAAAAAATTACATCCTGAAATTTGCAGGCAAATGGATAGAACTGGGGGGAGGGGGATCCAGACCCAGAGAGAGACAAATGTGGTATGTACTCGCTCATAAACAGATTTTAAAAATAAAGCAAAATACACCCAGGCTACAATCTATAACCACTGAGCAACTAGATAACAAGGAATAACCTTCAGAGGGTCAATCATAGATGTCCTGGGAAGGGGGAAATAGATAAGATCTCCTGAGTAAATTAGATCCATATGGGGGAGTGCTAAGGAGAGGTGAGAAGAGAACATGTGAGAAAGAAATGGTTGAGTTGGGGGAGGGACAGAGAAGGAGAACAACAAAACAGATAACTTGATTGAGGGAAGCATTTGGGGGTTAGGGAGAAACCTGGTCCTAGGGAAATATACAAGAATTTGCAAACATGATCCCAGTCAAGACTTCAAGCAAGAGTGGAGAAGGTGCCTGAACTGGCCTTCCTCTATAACCAAATTGATGACCATCCTTATTGTCATCATAGAACCTTCATTCAGCAACTGATGGTTGTAGATGCAGTGATCCACAGGAAAGCACTTGGTTGAGTGCTCAGTCCAGCCAAAGAGAAGGAAGAAAGATTATATAAATCAAGGGGGACAGATCATAATGGGGAAACCTATAGAGACAACTGACCTGAGCTACTAGGAGCTCACTGACTTTAGACTGAAGGCTGAGGAACCTTCATGGGACCAAACTAGGCCCTCTGAATGTGGATGACAGTTGTGTGGAAAGTGCACTTTGTGGGACCAATGACAGTAGGACCAGAACTTATACGGAGAGCATGAACTAGCTTTTTAGAGCCCATTCCCTAGAGAGGAATTCTTTGTTCAGCTTTGATTTGGGGTAGAAGGGCTTGATCCTTCTTCAACTTGATATAGCAGACTGTATTGACTTCCTCTGGGAGTACTTACTCGCTCTGTGGAGTGGATGGGAGAGTGGGATATGTGATTGGAAGAATGTAAAGTAGAGGAAACAGTGGTTGGTATGTAAAAAACAACAATTATTATTTCCCTACACTCAATGAACCACAACAGAAAAAGGAGACCTGAGACCTGAGAAGAAATAAATGAATGACTCATGTACATTTCCAATAAATAAATAAATAAATAAATAAATAAATAAACTGAAAATACAAAAAATTAAATAAATTTGCTTTGCAAAAAAATTAATAATTTGCACCCATTGTAGCCACATTGTCTGTGGCATTTGTCTGCATTTTGCATTCTGAATGGACTCTATAAGTGAGCAGATGTCTATGCATGTGTGTGTATGAGGGTGAGTAAGCAAAAACCTTATGCAAAATTCTAGTGGGTTTGATACTAATTTATTGGAAGAGTGAGAAAATACTTATGTCATGATTGAATGAAGTACAGGGAGGATGCAAAATCCATGTGAGAAAAAAAGGATGTTAAATAATAAATTCATGGTGTTGTTCTTTTAAAAAATAATAAGAGTTTTAAATTCTTTTTACTGTTTTTTTTCTTGATAAATACAAAATAAAGAAGGAAAAAAAATAAAACACAATTTAAAAAGAAAAAAAAATAAAATAATAAGAGGACTCACATTCTTTGCATCTGAACCTCTCCACCTCCAGTGTGTTGCTAAACCCCCCTACACTTAAGCTCTCTGACATCATTATTTGTCAGAGATCATGAATTTCCTGTGATTTTCAGCCTGTACTACTGTGTTGTCTGTACAACTGTTATCTAGTGGTTTCACCTCAATTTTTAAACCTTCACTGAATAGCAGACCCCTCTGCTCTTGACTTCCCATCCATTTTCTGTTAATATTAGTAATCTCTTACATACTTCAAATAGAATAATACCACATAACAAACACAAAATTTCATAATTTGCTTATTTTTGTCTAAATAAATAATAAAAGGAATAACTGCTGTTAATTCATTAGATAACATTCCAGATCCAACTGTGAATGTAATGAATTTGATCACTATCCACTGATGCCTGCTTCTGGGGCAGGGCTACTCACAGAAAGCGAACTCTGTCAATCACAAAGAGCTCCCCAGCAGACACACTTGTGATGCACTGGAAGACTGTGAGCAAGTAGAGCAGGACAACTCTGCCAGGAGAGAATGGAGGCAGAAACAACAATAATTCAACATTAGGATTATTTCCAATACATCTTAGCCTGTAGATTAAAAAACAAAACAAAAAAAAAAAAAAAAAAACAACGGCGACAACAACAAAAACCACTACACAAATCTTTTTCTTAGGAGAAGAAAAGCAGTACTGGGAAGACTGCTCAGCTGTACTGACTATTTGTAGCTATTGCAAAGTGCCCAGGTTTGGTAGGTAGCACCCACATGGTGGATCATAAACATCTGTCAAGGGGGAGCCCATGTTAGCTAGTTTTATGTCAACTTGACACAAAATGAGTTACCTAAGAAGAGGGAGCCTCAATTTTAAAAATATCTCCGTAAGATCCAGTTGTAAGTCATTTTCTTAATTACTAATGGGTGGGAGGGAGGGTCCATCCCATTGTGAGTGGTGCACCCCTGAGTTGGTGGTTCTAAGTTCTATAAGAACACAGGCTAAGAAAGCCATATGAAGCAAGTCTGTAAGCAGCACCCATGTGTGGCCACTGAAGATTCCTGCCTAGTTTGAGTTCCAATCCTTAATTCTTTAAGTGATGGGCTACAATGTGAAAATGTAAGATGAATAAACTCTTTCCTCCTCAACTTGCTTTTTGGTCATGTTTTTAATCAGAGCAATAATAATACAAACTAAGACAGTATCCAATATCTCCTTCTGATAGTTACATGTCTCAGGGCACACAAATGGTACACAGACATCCATGCATGCAAACACTCATACACATAAAAAAATTAAGTATTTTAAAAACAAAGGAAAATGTATAACAGTTATGGTTTAAAAAGGTCAGGAAGTATGAGTCACATGAGTTATTTTCTGTCTCTACAGCTGTATCTACTAATTGAAATTGTGTCCTTTAAAATCCAACAGGTTGATAATGACCCTTACTGTAATTATCCTAGAGTATAAAATTCAGAAGTTAATTGGTTTTAGATTAAATCATTAGAGTGGAACCCTATAATGTCATCTGTGGCCTCACCATGGGAGGAAACAGCAATGCAGTGTTTGCCACAAGAGGCCAAGAGAAGGTGGCCAGACAGGAAGAGCGTGGGAGAGAGTCCTCGCTTCAGACTCTCACACTGCAGTGTAGGGACACATTACCTTTTTAAATCCACTAAGCCTGTACTTTACAGTCACGGCAGCTCAACTTTAATTTGACTAACAAAATTGGTTAGCATCTTTCCTAATGTATACAGAAAGAAAAATAAAGATTAATAAGACTCCAAGGAGTTTTGGTGGCCATTTTGCTTTCATAGAAGAGAAGGAATGAAAACATGAAACACTGAGGGAAATCCCCACTCATGGCCAGAGCAGAAATTACTCCCTGGCTAGCCTTTCTGTTCTGACTTGGCCTCCAAGCTTAGGCAGAGCCAGCCACAGGTGTTTCTTCTTCATTTTCACCTGGGAAAGTTTTTCAGACAGTGGTTTCCTTCTCCTGGTGGGTTGTAGCTCCCCCACCTCTTTTTGGACCCCTTCTTGGACTACTATCACACTACATATCTGCTTCACTTCACAGTCATCTGAATCATCAATGACAACAAGTTTGGTGAATAATTCAAATTTTTTTCACAGGGGAATTTGTTCATGGCAATGGAATGTTTTGTCTTTCTTTGATCTTCTCTAGACAAGTTGATATTAGAACCAGTAAAGAAAAAGATAAAGTAGATGAGATCATCATAATGATGTTTATTTATTATGACTATTATTTATTTAATTACATCTGTTTTATTATTTAAAATATCAGTTAATGAGAATGCCAAGAAGAATGCCTTAGAAAAACCTGTTGAGAACGCAAAGATATTCAAGCCCAAACAGAAGAATATAAAGAACCAATCTCAGCATTGTCTTCTAAGATTACACAAAACAGTCTAAGGTTATCAAACAGTCAACATTAATATCCAGTAACCTTAAAGAAATCGCAAGATGATAAAACTTACACAGAAGTTAGTTGGACTCCAGACAAATGTTAGAATTAAAGAGAGCCAAGTAAGCAATTATCACATATGACATGCACTCACCATTTGTGAAACAAATGTTAAATTCCTGGTTATCATGTAATGGTATCAACCCTAAGGATGGGTTAGATATGGTTATTGCTGTTTTGGAGGCTGGGCCACTTTTACAGTGGAAGAAGGAGGCTAAAACAATAGAACAAAAAAACAGCCAGAGGCATAGAAGTCTCCCAAGACCAATTTCTTGGGGAAGGAGATTATGCTGATACAGAAAGGCAAACACTATATGATAAGCATGCCCTGGATTTATGCCACATGGCAGCATTAAATACATGGGATGAAATTGAAGAGGTAAGAAAGAAAACTGAGTCCTTCACAAAAGTAATCCAAAGACCAAAAGAAACTTTAAAAACTTTTTGTAGAGATTATTTGTAGTGGTAAACAGAATGGTACCTGATTCAGAAGCTAGGCAAATAATAATTGAATTACTGGCTTTTGTGAACACTAACAATGCAAAATAATAATAAGATGACTAAAAGCAAGGTCAACACCTTGGAGGATTGGATTCATGAGACAATTAATCTAGAGCCTTATAATTGTGATGATAACTGGGTAGAAGAGGTTATTTCTAGAGGTATAAGAAAAAGTCAAAATGTTAAATGTTACAATTGTGGAAGGCAAAGTCACACATAAAGAGATTGCAAACAAGGCATTTCCAGAAATAGTGTCTTTGTCAGGAATAATCTCAAGAGAACTCCACTCCCTTCTGAACTATGCTGAAGTTATGGCAAAGGGAGGCACTGAACTAATGAGTGCAGATCAATAAAGGACAGACAAGGTAACTTTCTGCATTTGGAAACACCCCAAGAGGTTTTTCAAAAGTCCCCATAACAAATCCAATTCAATCTCACCCTGACATTGTTGAGTAAACACCTTCTCAGAACAATTAAAGGAATTAAAACCTATTCTAAAAAAAAATACTACAATGAATGATAGAAAAATCTATAGAAAAGATAAAAACACAGGAAAAACTATAAAGCAAATATTTTGGCAAGCTTTTATTAAAGAGCAAAGGTCAAAGTTAAAAGTACAAGTAAATAATGTTATTGAAGGTTTATGGGGCACAGGGGAGGATGTAACAAAAATCTCACCAGAGTCTTGGTACCCAAATTGACCCCTTCAGGAGGTAAATGTTCATTTTTTGAGAAATGGCATGTTACCCCAGATAAAATAGAGTGCAAGATGGCTTAAGTGTATAGGACCAGAAAGAGAGGAAAATTAAAGCCATATATGGTTAACACTGCTACAAACTTATGGAGATAAGATTTACTACAACAAGTTAATACACTGATTAATATTTTTCCAAACACAAAAATAAACCATAAACTAACACATGTTCTGGGAAAAACATTAGAACATAATATGAGAAACAATCACAAACTATTCAAGTTGTACAGAAATGAAGCAAAACAGCTGCTGATCTTTCAAAGATACCCACAACAGCACTACCTTTAAAATGGCTAACAAATAAGCATATATGTTTATGAATGGCTTTTTAAAAAAAGAGATTTTAGGCCTTAGAACAGCTGGTCCAGAAGCAGTTAAATGCTCAGCATATTGAACAATCTATCAGCTCTCTGAATTCTCCTGTATTTGTTATTAAAAAGTAATCAGCAAAATGGAGAATGGTAACAGATCTAAGATCAATAAACAAGATGATCCAGTCAATAGAGTCTCTATAGTCTGGAATTCCTTTGCCTTCTCTATTACCTAAAGAACTGCCTATCATAGCTATTGATTTAAAAGATTGTTTCTTTACAATGACACTATAAGAAAAAGACAAGGAAAAATTCATCTTTACAGTGCCCACTTATAATAACTCTCAGCACGTAAAGAAACATCAATGGAGGGTTCTCCCTCATGGAATGCTGAATACCCTACAAAAGCCATTAGAACAAATACATATCAAATTCCCACAATCTATCATTTATCATTACATGAACAACATCTTATTGGCTGATTCAAATATAGAATTCTTAGAAAGAATGTTTGAAGAAGTAAAAAACAATTGAATATTTGGGAATTACAAATTGCCCCTGAAAAAAAAAGTACAAAGAGGAGATTCCATGAATCCCTGAGGTTACAAAATAAGGCAACAATAAATTAGACCCTAAAAGTCAAAAATCAAGAGAGAGATTGAAGATAATGATTTCCAAAGATTGCTAGAGACATTTCCAATTACGAACCACTATTGGAATAAAAAATGATGAACTGGATAATTTGTTCAAAACCCTAAGTAGTGACAAGGACTTAATCAGTCTGAGAGAAATGTCATCTGAAGCTGAGAGAGAATGAGCTTTGGTGAGAAAGAAATGAAAGGATGCATATATGGATCTTGTGGATCCAGACCTTAAGTGCATCCTAGTTATCTTACCCTCTAAGAACTCTCCTACAGTAATTGCAATGCAAAGGAAAAATGTTATATTGGAAAAGATATTTCTACCACATAAACTGAGTAAGAAATTAAAGATATATGTAAAAAGATTTCTGAATTGATTTTTAAAGAAAAGTTAAGCATTCATCAATTGACAGGAATGGACCCAGCAGAAATTGTTGTACATTTAACTAATTAAACAATGGACTAATTATAGGCAGAATAAGAACATTGGCAAAGAGCCTGAAGTAAATTTTTGGGAGATATCAACAACAGATATCCTCAAAGCAAAAGAATGAATTCCTAAAGAAAACTAACTGGATTCTTCTTCATGTTGTAGAAGATAAACCCATTTCTGGAGCCCCTACATTTTATAGTGATCCAAACAAATGAGGAAAGGCAGGTTACAAATCAGAAAATGTTAAATAAAGTGGCTCAAAGCCCTTATAATTCTGTCCAAAGGTCAGAGTTATATACTATCATGATGGTATTAAGTGATTTTATCAAAACTCTTAACATAGTTACTGACTCTCAGTACGCAGAAAGAGTTGTTTTACACATTGAAACTGCTGCTGATTTTATTAATGATGAGTCAGAATTAAGTTCATTATTTATTCTGTTACAAGAAATAATCAGGACTAGGAATCATCCTTTTACATAACATATATTGATTCCTATAAAGGTCTGCCAAATCCTTTAGCACAAGGTAATGATGAAATTGATAAACTATTAAGAGGAAATGTGCTAGAGGCCTCAGAGTTTCATAAAAAAAAATCACATCAGTAGCAAAACATTATAAAAAGATTTCTCTATCACTTAGCAACAAGCCAAAGAAATTATAAAATGATGTCTCACCTGTCCCTTCTATAACCAAACTCTATTACCAGAAGGAAGTAATCCTAAAGGTATACATAGAAATGAAAATTTGGCAGATCCTCCTTGGAGAATGGATGGAGGAATGGAGTGGGGAGGCTGAGGGCAGACTGGGAGGGACATGGAGGAGGAGGGAAGGGAGGGAGACCAGTGGTAGATATAGAAAAAGAACATTTTAAATAAAAACTGAAAAAAAATTTAAAAAAATTGGCAGATGGATGTATTTAACTTTACAGAATTTGGAAAATTAGGATGTGTACATCATACAATAGACAAGTTTTTTAGGGTTTCAATGGGCAACTGCTTTGAGTTCAGAAAAGCCTGATTCTGTAATCACACATTTGCTAGAAGATATGGCCATCATGGAAATACTTGTACAAATTAAAACTGACAATGCTCTGGCATATGTCCCTAGTAAAATGAAACAATTTTTTGCTTCTTATAACATGAAGTATATTACATGTATACCACACAATCCTACAGGGCAGGCAGTCAGAGAGAGATCAAATCAAATTCTAAAAGATATGCTAAATAAACAGAATAAGTAACAAAGTCCCCTAGAAATAGACTACATATGCTTTATTAACTTTGAATTTTCTCAATGCAAATAAGAAAGGATCAACAGTTGTTGAAAGGCATTGGACTATAATAAACTGAGTTAAATCACCCTATCTACTTCAAAGATGTACTGGCCTCAGAATCAAAGCCACAATATGTGGTACATTGGGGAAGGGGTTTTGCTTTTGTTTCCACAGGTGAAGAAACGTTATGGATACTATCAAAATTAATAAAGACTCAGTTTAAACCAGAGAAAATTCATGAAAATAAGAATATTACAATATTACATATTATATTTGTACATATTACAATTCTTTAAGTTGTAAGAAAAACAAAGTTTGGGGCATGTTATTGTTCTCTTTACAGAAAACTAGATATACCCACCTTCAAGAAGTTAAAATACCTTGGACATCTAGACATCTAAAAAAGAAGCAAGGCTATCCAGAAAAAATTACAGGCAAAGGAATATGGAAACTATTGGTACCAGTATATTCTACAGGGTAAAATCTCATTGCTTAAATTCTATATGTCTTTATTTGTAAGAGAAGTTGAATTCTCAGTTTAATTATAATTTAAAGCTGGCTTTAGAGTTGGAGTGTGATTCTCTCCTCTAAACCCAAGCATACTTGTTTGTATAATATCAAAAGAGCCATCTGACATGGGGGAAAAATAACTAAAAATAAGGACTATTCCTGCCCTTGCTGTGGAGGAATGGAGAGATATGTAGAAGAGAGTGTGACTGGAGGGGGATAGGAAGGAGAAGGGACCTTTAACAAGGACATACACGGATAGAAAAATGTGTCTTTATTCATAATAATAAAAAAGACACACAAGAAAAGATTTGACTGTGGTCTGTTTCTTCTCTCTGATATTCCAGCTTTTCCCCAATATCAGGCTCTGAATTTTCATTAAATGCCAACTAGAATTTATGTTTTATATATCCAGATCAGATGAGGGAGGACTTTATTTGAAAATAGTTTTTATAATTCACCAAATGCCCAATTAAAGAAAAGAATGGAAGAGAAAAAGAGAGTCTATGAATGGAAAAGAATCTGAGAAGAGCAGGAAGCAAGACCTCCAAACTCCTGGACTTGGGGGACAGAGGCATGAGGACTGCCCCAGACTGGGGTCAGCCTGGGCTACATGACAAGTTCTGGGCCTGTTAGGTCATAACTGCGAGCCTGCCTCAAAGGACTAACCATATGAGAAAGAACATGGGCATCACATGACCAAACATAGAGCACAGGACCTGGGTTTCTCCTCCTCTCATAAAGAGCCAGGCTTGCTTTCAAGGCTCTTCTGTTTAACTTTACTAAATGCACAGCTTTCTCTCTCTCCACCCTTCCATTCCCACACATCTGTTCCCTGGTGCTCAGGACATTCTCCCCCTCTCTGCCTCCAATAAACTGTCCTCAGATTCCATCTGTGTTTACTTTCAAATGTTTTTATCAACAAAACCAAGAACTTAGAAAAGGAACCTTATGGCCACTAGCTATACTTAACCATGTATACACATCTGCTTTCTAATCTGAATTTTTAGGTATTATAATTCTACACTGATAGTCTATAGCTAGCTACATATTTAAGGTATAAATTTAATATAATTCATAAACAATGTTGTAAAATAATTATATCAAACTAAATTAGGTAATTCCATCACTACACATATACATCACTTTTATGGTTATGCACATTAGAAAGGTATTCTCAGAAACTTTGAAGTGTGTGTTAATATTTGCTGGATTAAATTGGCTGTATAATTTATCTCTAAGGATAAAATCCTATTTCTCCTATTTAACATATTTTATGCCCTTAGCTCCATATGTATCCTTACTCCCCAGTGCCCTGACAAAGTGTGGAAGTCAGCCTCTTTATAATCCGCATGTGAGTGAAACATGTTTGTCTTTACAGGTTTGAATTATTTTACTTTGCATGATGTTCCTCAAGTCTTCAGTTCTATCCATATTGTTACAAATTCCCATTTTCAAGATCAGCAGCATTTCCAATTTCATTTTCTTTACCATTTACATGTTGGTAGACACTTAAATCATTAACATGGTTACTATGCATGGTGCTCCAGTGAACTTCAGAATGCACATGCATTTGGATAAACAATTTTAAATATGCATATAAGGAAGCATAGGATAAATGCCTGTGTTCAGTCATTTTTTAATGCCTTCTCCTTAAGGTTTGGCTGCCACCTCAGCCTTGCAATGCTGCTGAGCCAGAGGAGCTCCTATTCCACAAAATTCAAACCCAGTTCCTGGTTATACAGCTGGACAATGTACAAAGGCAATGCTGAGTCCAAACCTGAGAAGCATCTCTGGCCTCCTAAACATTACTGAAGAAGAAAATGTTGACATTGACTATGAAAATTAAGTTAATACCTTTATTCCATAGATGATGTTGAGGAAGTGTTTCTAACTGTCCTACATTGTTTTGTTTTGTTTTTGCTGAGATGAACACCCTAACCAAAAGCAACTTTAAGAGAATAAAATGTATTTAGCTTACATATCCCAGGTCACAGTCTATCCTAAGGATAGTCATTAGGAATTCACAGTAGGATCTTGGAAACAGGGTAGAAGCTGAGGCCACAATTGTGTGATCTTTACAGGCTTGCTCCTCATAAATGCTCAGCCTGCTTCTTTCCAACTCAGAATCACCTGCCCAGAGGCAGCACTGTCCCCAGTGGGCTGGCCCCTCCCACATCCATCATTAATCAAGAAAATATCTCACAAACTTGTCTACAATTCAACCTAATAGAAGAATTTCTATTATTATTAAGTAATAATCCTTGTCTCTAGATCAAGGTGATAGTACCTGTTCTCCACTACAGATTTCCTTAATTGAGGTTCCTTCCTCACACAGGAATGTTCTGGTGCTGATGTGACAAAAAACCAACCAGCACACTAACCAAAAGAATCAACCACTGATCAGGAAGACTGAAATAAACCACACAGCAAGGCCATTGTCCCACACTACAACTTCTTATAAAATACTGGTAGCAGAGGAAGTAAAAAACACACATTAAGAGCATTTCACAATTTCTAAAAAGAATATAAAGAAACAGGTAGGAACGTTATGAGTTCCTTATGTCTGCATTTTCCAAGAATGTTTTCACATTAGGTTTTTCAGAGTTTATGTCTGAATGCTTCCTGTGACATTGTCTACACAGGTTATCTTGTTGTCTGTGCTCTGCCGGGTTAAGATGTGCCATCTACACAGGGCACAAACCAAAGACTAGCAGATTTGGAAAGCACTCAGATTTGGAACTTCAGGGAGGGTGAAAAGAGAACAGACTGGAAACAGATGCACCAGTCACCTCACTGCAGACTAAATTCTGATCTGCACAGAAGGCAATTCATAAGAGAACTGACTTTTATGTTTATTGATTTCTTCAAAGTTAATTAGTGTTTTCCACACCTCAAAACAGATTTGTGAGGCAGCTGAAATGGCCCATTCAGCAACATGTCTGGCATGCAGCCATGAAGACCTGAGTTCAAATGTCTAGAACACATGTAAAAGTACCCAGACTCAGTAATTCTCATCTGTAGCACCAGTGATGAAGGGTACAAAGGTGAATGCTTGATGCTCATTGGCCAGCTAGACTATGCGTCAATGAACTCTACGTTCAGTAAGGGACCTGCTTTGGAAAGAAAGTGGAGGGCCATCAAGAAAAAACTGACATCAACATCTGACCCACATGCACATGTATACATACACACCCACATAAATATGAATGCAACACACACAGTCTCCGTATCTTTCTCTCTTTCTCTGTCTCTCTCTGTCTTCCTCTCTCTCAGCTTCAGAAGTTCTTAGTCATCTTTCCTTATCAATGAAGCCTCTCTCAGCTGTGGATGTCAAATAGGGAGCCCAGCTGAGTAAACAGTGGTGTGCCACACATAAATTACAGAGAAAATTCTGAAAATTATGATCCTCATGAAAAGCTATGCTTGGAACATGCTGTAGTCATTAAAAATATTTATCATGAAAGCAAATCTTTAAAGCCACATTGTAGCTCAAATTAGAGAAGGACCACAAATGTGACACCTGTAAGACAGGTCAGGAAACTCTCATCTCATCCTCATCCTACTACCCCACATTCACATCCAAACAAGCTAAAGTGTTCAAGAAAATTGGCACTGGAGCAACAAAAGAAGAATAAACAAGTAAACTAAAAATATTTATGAACCTAGGCATTATAAATAGAATAAAAAAGAAATACTCAGAAGGGAAGGAATGTATTTGGATCCTGTATTGGGAGATTTATATCTGAGAAGCAAAATAACTTCAATTCAATAGCAGAATAAAGCTGAAGGCCATGGAAAATGAAGAGATGGTTCATTAGGTAAGATGACCACCTCTGAACTTGACGACCTTCATTATAATCGTTAAACCGATGTGATGAAAGGGAACCAACTCTTGTAAATTGTTCCCTGTCCTGCACATGCATGTTGTAGGCCACACATTCCCCCACACACACACTGAAAGAACATATAATTTTGGAATGAAAAAACAGCATTCTAATTTAAAATGGGAAAATGGGTTTTACGGACACTTCATAAACCATCCAATGGAATACAATTTATTTTTTCTTAGAATCTTACTCAAAACGAGAAAAATGTAAGTATGGGTGAGGATGTAGAAACATTGGAGCCTTTGTGTTATACAGTTAAACATATAACACAGTAGAGTGAAGTTGGAGACAGGTTAGTTCTTCAAATATGTAACACAATGATCATATGATTTCACATCTCCAGCTTTCTACCTTAAAGGACAAAAGTCCAGGGCTCGCACAGATGTACATGCACACTCAGCAGCATAGTTCATAGCAGACAAAGGTGAGAGAAAACCACATTCCCAGTCACAGATGAATGGGAAGGAACACAACATACACACACAATCGATTTATTCTGCCTTACAGAGCCCAAGAAATCCCCACACATGCCACACTTTAGTCACAAATTCAAATTCTTAATAAATCTATATAAGTTTTAACAGAGAAACACCATTTTCTCAAAGTCAGAATCCAAATTTTCTTACCTGGTCTGGACTGCAGTACAATCATTTTGTAGGAAATGAAAAGCGATCCCCCCAATCATGGCCAATAAGACTGTGATAATTGCCTTTTGAAAAAAATGGGAAAAAGAAAATATGTCCATTAGAAATAGAAAGTATTTTACACATTGTCCATCATTATAGGATATATGGTTTCCTAATCAGAATTCTAAAGGGAAATAAATAGTATATTTCAGCCAGAGACCCTGGAATGATATAAAACATGTGGGTCTATAAAATTCTGGTGTGTTAAACTGAAAATGAAGGTCTCTGCAGTCTGACGCTCCAACAATACAGACCCTGGGAAAGCTAAGCCTTCTCCCAGTACTCCACCAGGAACAGCCAGTGAAGGGCTCAGCTCAGGCACTAGAACATGACTGACACAGGGTGGAAGAGAATGCAGGCCCCTGGGGAGTTCAGGAACAAACCAAAGTAAGTGACAAAGTGTTCACCTCAACTGAGATCTCAACTCTGGTGACAGCAACATGTGCAGTTTTCTACTTCAAGTGGCTCAAAAGACCCCAGGCTTTCTTTACTCTTACAGGTAGAGACAAGGACACCCCAGGTCAGGGGGCAGCTCAGTGGCAGAGCCCTGTACAACATACACTTGATCCTATTTCTAATTTGCACAAATGCAAACCAAATAAGGAGATTAAAAATGGCTCACAACACAGTTCCTAGCAGTGGGATTTTGTGTGCTAAGAAGGGGTGATCTGGTCCTCAGCTGTGTCACCTCTAAGAAGTCTGTCTGTGTGGGAATGAGCAATATTGCTGTCACAGTAGAGAGTCTGACTTCTAATCATAAGGGCTGAGGACCAGACACTAACACATCAGAATCATCAACATTCTGACATAAAAAATAAATGACTAAGCAATGGTCCAATGAGTTGGAAGAAGCACATTTGTGTGTGATATTCATGTTAAAATTACAAAAAATCTTAAGACCTGGTGATCCTGTTACAGAGTCTGTTTAATGAAAAGTAGAACTTCCCCTCCATCAAGTTCCCTGTTAGCTGACAGGGAAGAGCACTGTTCTGTCAGTTACTGTGTGAACTGCTCTCTTTGAGTAGCTACTGCTGTCAATCACTAGACTCCCAGTGAGGGAACAGCCCTGCAGTGGGCTCATCTCAGGCAGTGATGCACAGCTCCCTCAGAGGTGATCCTGGTCCTGTTTGCTCACCACATGATTTCAACTGCACACCAGCCCTCCTTTCCCCTCCAGTCATCCCCAACCCTTCTCTACTTATACCTTCCCCAAGGTCCATCCTTTCATCTCACATGCTACAGTTTGATCTACTTATTCAGTTACCATCTTCCCACCCACATGAACAGTTGCATCAAGTAAAAAGCCTTTCACTCCTTTGCTTATTCCTGGATGTTGAACTTGTAGGACGCACTGGTGAATTAAAGTAGACAGGTATGAGGATCTCTGAGGTGGGCTGAATTTCTTCTGCATTTCCTGAATCAAATTTCCTACTTGAATTAGTCATTATAGTTCTTCTCAATATGGAATAATCATGAAAAAGTCTATATACGTAAAAAGTTAACCGTGTTCTATTGCTTTAATGAACACTTCTGCAGGCCAAGTAGAGTGGAAAAGACAAACACATGTAAGGGAGTGGAAGATAAGTGTGGCCCTGAAGCAGACAGACTCCGAAGGAAGAAAATTGTCACCACTTGAGCCTTTCACAAGACAATTAAAATAATCCATCACATTACCTGAATCAGAGTGACCAATGGAAAACCTTTGAAATTTTTGAATGAATGACAGATAATCCATCCAAGCTGATGCCAGACAGGGGTGACACACGTGACCTCCTCCAAGGCTGAGCTCCTTCCTGCCTCCTGTTCCCCCAAGAGTAGGTCCAGTTCAGTTCTCAGGTGTGTGTATATGGCAGACTGCACATACATATTGGCTAATTCTTCTGTGACTTGGTGCTGTCTTTCAGAAAGTTCTTTATATTTGTCAGCTTTGGGATAAAAGTAGATAAAGGCAAGAAACAGACAATAATTTAACTCTTTTTCTCTGACTTTCATCAATTATGTATTGTTTTTCTTTGAGACAGTCTCAATACCCTGGCCTGGCCCTCAAGTTGCTATCAAGCCAAAGATGACCTTAAACTTTTCCAGGTCCTTCTGTTTCTGTCTCAAGTCAAGTGAGATAATAGGCATGCGCATTCACAGCCAGTTATGGGATGCTAGGAACCAAAATCCAGGCTTTGTGTGTGCTAGGCACGTATTCTACCAGCTAAGATTCATCTGCAACCCACCAATTGAACAAAATAAAATTACTCCTGTGTAATTCTTTTACAGATTAGAAAAATGTCTCTAACTGGCCTGACAACTGTCATTATCCAATGGATACAGCTAACAGAATGGCCTTTTCTCATGGAGACCCCAATTCTTAGCAAAGTCACCCTTCCCTTATGGATCTATACTTCTTAATGCAAGGTGGTTCCTGCTTTCTGACAGGATAATGTATATGCAAATGTATAAGCTGCTAAGTATGTTCTTTTTAAAATGTTATAAACAGGCAGACCTGGTGACACATTCTTGTGATACCTGTATCTGGGAGGCTGAAGTCAAGAGAACACATAGTTAATTCTAGTTTGGCTAATAAGCAAACCATACATAAATCATAAACAAGAATAATATGAGAAACAATAAGTACACTTACTTTCTAACAGATTTCCTTAAAACTGAGAAAATCATATAAATGGTATTTAATGAATTAAATTAAAAAAACTCCAAACACTAATAGAAAGAAAAGTCTATTAGCTAATTTTAGGACACTTAATTTAAAAAGCTATATTCTAATGATGTTGTATACACTTTAATGAAATAAGTTAGGCAAAAAAATCTGAATAGAAAAGTCTTACATACCATCATGGCCATCTTCCTCTGTATCTAATATAGCAGAGAAACCTCCATGAATGATGTCCAGGAAGAAGTCTGCAGGATTGTTGTGGGAATCATAATTGTAACCTACACAGAAGGTATGCCAAGAACACAAACCTCCTTCAGAGAGTGGAAAAGGGGAGGGTTGAAAGAATCTAAGAACTTCTTCCTCCTTTTGCCCCCCCATTAATTTATATTTTCCTATTACTTATATACTCATAACGTTTTGACAACATCAGCTTCCCAGTATAACATATGTAGTATATGCATACACACATTTATTAATATGTATACTTATTTATGTCTATGTAATACACACATATATAAACTCTTCCTGTAAAACAATCATTTGATCTCATCCTAAATTTTGATTGGATTCCATAGACTCACAAGTGTTCACATATTTTAAATGACATATATTAATCAAAAATAAAGGTAGCAAAATTTAAGCCTATATTTGGAATCAAAGAGAATCATCCATAACTATATTTATATTTGCATAATTCACAGCATAAACCATTAAAAATGTGTCATTACTGAAACTGGCATTGGAAAAAACAAGCAAACCAAAAATGAGTTCACAGAATCCAGACTTAAGCCATTATGTCCCAAAACATTTTCTAAGCCAGTAATGGAAAGTTACTGCTAAGGAACATCTTCTGAACTCCTCAGAGTCAGATCACACTGGGAGGGAAACTGAAAACCACCCTCTGGTCTGTGAGCAAGAACAATGTGATGATGGACCTTCCAAAAGCTGTACCAATGACAGGTGACTGGGTCTGAGGACAGCATGGGAGAAAGTCACAACAACTGGGAAGCAGAACAGAGGCTCAGTAAAGATGCTGTGACATGGGCATGATACAGGAAAGCAGAGAGAAAGGAGCCCTGAGCTATAATATACTTCATTACAGGCATGCATACAGGACAGCAGAGGAACAAGACCTGAGCTAAAAGATGCTGTGACACAGACATGCTTACAGGACAGCAGAGGAACAAGACCTGAGCTATAAGATGCTGTGACACAGGCATGCATACAGGACAGCAGAGGAACAAGATCTGAGCTATAAGCTTGGGCTACACAACTAACACAATCCTGTCACCAGAGTAACCAAAGGTGTTTAAAATGGAGAAGCCCACACCCAGTAAGTCTGCAGGAGAGTCAAGCAGCATTCCTGAGAACCCCTGTTCTCCAGGCCCTGTAAATGAAATATCTCTCACAGTTAAAGGCAGCCATACCTGCAGATGAGAAGTACTGCAAAGCCTCTTGTGCAGGGCCATGAAACATGACTTTTCCTGATGACAGTAAGGTGAGGCTATCGAAAAATCTGAAGATGAAGTACTGGGGCTGATTAATGGAGAAGATGATTGTCCGTCCCCTCATAGACATCCTAAGTTTAAAGAGGGGAAAAATCATAAGTCACTGGACAGTGGAATTCTCAAGAAAATATTTTATTACTGAAGTTATATTCTATTCACATTTCAACTTCAATCTTCCTTAAAAAAAAAAAAAAAAAAAAAAAAAAAGACTCCTCACCTCAGTGTATCACACCTGGCAGGGAAACCAATGTCCTCATCTCAGTGCATCACACATGACAGGGAAACCAATGTCCTCATATCAGTCTATTACACCTGATAGGGAAACCAAGGTCTTCATCTCAGTGTATTACACCTGACATGGAAACCAAGGTCCAAGCCTTTATTTAAAAGTCTAGGAATTATTAAAGTGTAGGGCATCAATAGTCGAGGGTCCACTACAGTGTTACTGACAATGTGGATCCCTGGATAGTCTTCTCAGACACTGAGTCAGAATATCTGGGAGTCAGTGCAAGGAATCCATGTCATGAACAGGCAGCCCAGGTGATGGGCAGGTTCACTCAAGCTTGAGAACCAAAGACAGACAGAGCAAATGGTACAGCTATGATTGTTTGCACAATTCCTTCCAAACATTTACACTTGCTGCCTCTTCAGGAATTGATTTTCTTGTTCTGACAACATGATTCACACTACTAACCACTTGCTTTCCCTGATAAATGCTTCAAGAAGAACCTCATTTCAATTTTCACAGTATCGGAATAAGACAATTTGAATTTAATTTTCTTCTTTCTGTGGACAAGCATCAGACCAAGGGGTTAGTTGGTGAGAAACAAACATGAGATCTGATCATTGCTTTAATTATGGTGGGAATAAATGAGCTAAACTACAATTTCAGAAGTCATATCTTCTATTAGGAGAGCCAATAACCACAACCAGTATTTAAAACTACTATGAAAATACTTTTTATAAAAGCTTGGTATGAAGGCATATCTGTAATATCCCATAACTTGGGAGGATCAGGAGTTAAAGCCCACCTAGGTTATATAAGATGAGACCCTGTTTCAAAAATACAAACAGAAAGAATGAATGAAAGAGAGGGATTAGGAGGCAGAGAAGGAGGGAGATAATCCTGTTTATTCCATCTTCAAAGCACATCAGGAATCCCACCTTTTCTAGCTAAGAAATCCCTACATCTCAGCCTCCTGCTGACATATTTACATCCTTAAGGTGCAACTTCACAATCGTGTCCATGATGTAGGGCTCTGATCTAAACTCAGAAGCCTTTCCACATCCCATGACATGGAAAACCTTAGTCCTTAAGTGACCTACATGGTCTAGACCATTTACATCCAACCCAATCACCCCCTCACTTCAATGTGAATGTGGAGGGCTGAAATGTGTCCTTATAAAGACTCATGTGTTCAACACACATCTAAGAAATTAGAATACAGGTATAATTGAACACAGAGTCTTTGAAAAGGTAAATAAGTTTGAGTGACATTTCTAGGGTGTCCTAATGTAACATATCCATTTAAGAGATCAGGACATAGATACGTGAAGAGGGAGGAGACACAATGCAGAACTCAGTGACCCAGTCCTCAGCAGACACAGGCTGTGAATATCTTAATATCTGCATTCCTGGAACCAGAACTGTAATAATTTAGCTTCTATCAAGTCACCCAGTCTTTGGGGTCTTCAGCAGTACACTATCAACTTTCCATATCCTCAGGCACCAGGTTCTAGTCAATCTGGTCTATTTAATTTTCCAGAAACATCAAACATGCTAAGCCTCAAAACAAATGTCTATTCCCTCCAGCCAGCACTCTGTGAGGTCTAACACACACCCCAAGCCCAGCTCCCTGGACATTTTTGATGGTTATGGGGATGTGCTATTTAAAGCAGTGCTCCCCCTGCACCACACCCATCTTTCCCTATGTTTTTGCCTCATTGTTCCTGGCGTGTATTCCTTGTTCATTGAAGTTTCCCTCTAATAAACAAGGAAGATATTCTGCTGCTTACTTCTGAATCTCCTGCGTCAAAAGTACACATAAGTGACCAGGTATTACGTGAATAAAACTTAATGTTTCTTCTGCACTCACCTTCTCAGGACTGAGATGACATCTGTAGTAGTGTTCAGGTCTAAGCCAGTGGTGGGATCATCCAAGAACAAAATGGGATGCTCGGCAACAAGCTCCATTGCTATACTGGTCCTTTTCCTGCACTGTTTAGATCTAGGCTAAATCACGAATGACCATCATTATCAACAAGAATAACCACAGTCATTTTCATTTTGTGAACTAGCCTGTTCTAGCAATAAATGGCTTTGTTATATAATTATCTTTGGGAGCAAAAATATGGGCACCTGGAAGAAGAAGGAGGAGAAGAAGGAGGTTTTTCTTTTCTGAGTAAGTAAAAAGAGGCCCAGATCAGACTTGACATGAAGTCCATGCTAATGACAGATACTGTTTGGTCTTTATCAAGTCACATGTTCTAGAGTAATGAGCTATGACACTCAAAGACTGGCACAGTGACATCTATTTCTAAGGAATAAGGGAGATTGGACTGGAGAAAATTCCTCTAGTCATTTAGTAATCATTTAACATCTCCTAACAGACACACATAACATACACACACATCACAGGCGCTCTTAAATGCACATGCACAAATACACCCACATTATAACCACAACACATAGCTGCACACACAAACAAATAGACATGCACAAACAAGCACACACTGCTTTTATCAAAAATTCTGCATTGCCTCATCAGGACCTTTTTAACTCCCTTAAGACTTTGCAATATGACATAGTTTACACTGTGTAATTGTAACAGCATTCATGACTCATCTTTGCAGACAAATACAAAAAGTAGTAAATCTACAGGTCGAAATGGTACTGTCCTTCTACCAGTTAATGTTATTTTGTAAGGTAAGAATGAAAAGCAAGGTTTAGGGGTACACAGAAATAGGGAACAATTATCCCAATCTTGATAACCAAAACCATGTTCAAGCCCAACTATCAACATACAACAAAGAATGTTTGGGGAATGTGGATGAGCATGGTCATAATAAAGCTGGAGATATAAGAGAATAATTAATTTTGAAAGTTAAGACTAGAGTGTATGTGCCAGTTCCGGGACCAGGAGCTGTCTGCAGAGCATGTCCCCATGTACTCTGTAACAGACAGAGATAAACTCTAGCTGCCACAGTCCGCTCCCCCCCAGCTGCTACTGAGGGATTTTGAATGGCTACCCACCTCCAACTGAGCAAACAGAGAAGGACTGAGGACCATGAAAGACAGACTCAGACTGCGCCCAAAGAGTGACAGGAGACACACAAGCCCTAGTGCCACAACTGACCAGGAGCCACCTAATTGTGAACCACTGAAGCCATGGGCAGATGCCAGTACAAAAACTTACATAATAATATAAAGAAAAACAAGGTAACACCAGAAGAAAGAGGCGATCCTACAACTACAAGATCTGAACTGAGAAATGAAATGGAAACAGAAGGAAGCAACACCAAAAATTCCTTTGTGATAATCATCAAAGCCCTCAAAGAAGATATGAAAAACTGCCTTAAAGAAATGGGAAAAAATACAAACAAAAAATTGGAAGAAATGAACAAATCTATGAAACAAAACCAAGAAAAAGTAAAGCAAAAAAAATTAAAGAAACATGCCAGGAACTAAAAGCTGAAATAGAAGCAATAAAAAAGGCAAAAAATGAGGTGAAGATAGAAATAGAAAACCTGAAGAAAAAAGCTGGAACCACAGATACAAGCATAACAAACAGAGTTCAAGAGATGGAAGATAGAATCTCTGAAGTGAAGACTCAGTAGCTCAAATAGATATATCAGTCAAAGAAAATACTAAAACCAAAAAAACCATAATTCAAAATGTTCAGTAAATCTGGGACACCATGAAAAGACCTAACTTGAGAATAATAAAAATAGAAGAAGGAGAAGAATACCAGCTCAAAGGCACAGATAATGTTTTCAATGAAATCATAGAAGAAAACTTCCCTAACCTGAAGAAGGAAATGCCTATAAAGATATAAGAAGCTTACAGAACACCAAATAGATATGACTCCAGAAAAAAGGCAGCGAGTTTTTTATAATCAAGACACAAAACATACAGTACAAAGAAAAAAAATTAAGAGCTGCAAAAGAAAAGGGCCAGCATACATATTAAGGCAGACCCATCAGAATAACACCTGACTATTCAATGGAAACAATGAAAGCAAGAAGGGCTTGGTCAGAGATTATACAGATGCTAAAAGAGCATGGCTGCCAAACTAGAATACTATACCCTGCAAAATTATCAATCACCATAGATGGAGTAAACAAGATATTTCATGACAAAGTCAGACTGAAAGAATATCTATCTACCAATCCAGCGCTACAAAGAGTATTAGAGGGAAAACTACAACCTAAAGACCCCAGATACACCCATGAAACCACAAACAATCAATAATTCCACAGAAGAATACTCCAGAGAAAAGAAATACAAATAAGTTACCACAGAAAATGGCAGGAAATATCAATCAATGGTCACTAATTTTCCTTAATGTCAACGGACTCAACTCTCCTATAAAACGTCACACACTAACAAGATGGATATAACAACAGAAGCCATCCTTCTGTTGCCTACAAGAAACACACCTCAACCGCAAAGACAGACACAGGCTTAGAATAAAGGGTTGGGAAAAGATTTTCCAGTCAAATGATCCTAAGAAACAAGTGGGGGGGGTTGCAATCCTAATATCTAACAAAGTAGACTTTTAGTTAAAAGCAATTAAAAGGGACTAAGAGGGTCACTACTTATTCATCACAGGAAAAATTGGTCAAGAGGAGATTTCAATCCTGAATATTTATGCCCCTAATATAACAGCACCTATTTATATAAGAGAAACACTGCTAAAGCTCGATTCTGCCACATCAATTCTTAAACCCTAATAGTGAGAGATTTCAATACCCCACTTTCAACCCAGGATAGGACAAACAGACAGGGACTTAACAGAGAAATAAGGAGTCTAAAAAAGGTTATGATGTAAATAGGTTTAATAGATATCTACAGAAGCTTCCACCCAAATGCAAAGGAAAATACATACTTCTTAGCTCCTCATGGAACTTTCTCCAAAACTGACCACATAATTGGTCATAAAGCAAATATCAACAGACACAAAAAATAGAAATAATCCCTTATAACATATTGGATCACCAGGGTCTAAAGTTAGAGTTCAACATCATCAAAAAATCAAAGAAAGCCTATGAACTCATGGAAACTAAACATCACTCAGCTGAACCATCTCTGGGTCAAGGAAGAAATTAAGAAAGAAATCAAAGTACATCTAGAATTTAATGAAAATGCATCCACAACATATCCAAACTTGTAGGACACAATGAAAGCAGTCTTAAGAGGAAAATTCATAGAGCTAGATGCCTACATGAAAGACCTAGAGAAATCCCACACTAGAGACCTAACAGCTCAGCTGAAAGCCTTAGAACATTTAGAAACTAACTCACCTAGAAGGAGTAGACAACAGGAAATAATCAAACTTAGAGCTGAAATCAATACAATTGAAACAAAAAGAATAACACAAAGAACCAATGAATCTAAGATATGGTTCTTTGAGAAAGTTAACAAGATAAATAAGCCCTTAGCCAAACTAATTAAAAAACACAGAGAGAGTGTTCAAATCAACAAAATCAGAAATGAAAAGGGGGACATAACAACAGACCCCCAGGAAATACAGAGAATCATCAGATCATATTTTGAAAATCTGTATTCCACAAAAATGGAAAACCTAGAAGAAATGGACAGCTTTCTGGACAGGTACCATCTACCAAAATTAAATGAACTTAAGATTAATTACTAAACAGGCCTATAACCCTTAAGGAAAATGAAGCTGTCATTAAAAACCTCCCCAAAAATAAAAGCCCTGGTCCAGATGGTTTCAGTGCCGAATTCTACCAGACATTCAAAGAAGAATTTCTACTGTTACTCCTCAAACTATTTCACACAGTAGAAACTGAAGGAATATTGCCAAATTCCTTTTATGAGGCCAAAATCACTGTAACACCCAAGCCACTCAAAGACACAACAAAGAAGGAAAATTAGAGACCAATTTCCCTCATGAATATTGATGCAAAAATTCTCAACAAAATTTTGGCAAACAGTATACAATAATGGAAAAAAAGATGTCAGCCACCACAACCAAGTAGGCTTCATCCCAGAAACACAGGGATGGTTTAACATACAAAAAACTGTAAATGTTATCCATCATATAAACAAACTAAAGGAACAAAACCACATGACCATATCCTTAGATGTGGAAAAAGCCTTTGACAAAATCCAACACTCCTTTATGATTAAAGCCCTGGAGAGTTCAGGAATACAGGGAGAATACATAAATGTAATAAAGGAGATTTACAAGAAGCCGACAACCAGTAACAAACTTAATGGAGAAAAACTCAAAACAATCCCACTAAAGTTAGGAACTAGACAAGGATGTACTCTCTCCCTTTATTTATTCAATATAGTTCTCTAAGTTTTAGCTAAAGCAATAAGGGAACAACAAGAGATTAAGGGGATACAAATTGGAAAAGAAGAAGTGAAGCTATCTCTATTTGCAGATGATATGATTGTATACATAAGTGACCCACAAAATTCTTCAAAGGAACTGCTACAGCTGATAAACACCTTCAGCAATGTAGCAGGATACAAGATAAACTCAAAGAAATCAGTAGCCCTTCTATACACTAAAGATAGAAGAGCTGAAAAAGAAATAAGGGAAACATTACCCTTCATAATAGCTGCAAATAGTATTAAATACTTTGGAGTAACTATAACCAAAGAAGTAACAGAACTATTTGACAAAAATTTTAAATCATTGAAGAAAGAAATTGAAGAGGATATCAGAAAATGGAAAGCTCTCCCATGTTCCTGGATAGGTAGGATCAACATAGTAAAAATAGCAATTCTACCAATGGCAATCTACAGATTCAATGCACTGCCCATAAAAATCCCAACACAATATTTTTTGGAACTTGAAAGAACAATACTCAATTTCATTTGGAAAAACAGGAAAGCCAGGATTGTCAAAACAATTTTACTCAACAAAAGAACCTCAGGAGGTATTACCATCCCTGACTTCAAGCTATATTATAGAGCTACAGTAATAAAAACAGCCTGGTACTGGCATAAAAACAGACTTGCGGACCAATGGAATAGAATTGAGGATCCAGACATTAACCCAAAAACCTATGAACACCTGATGTTTGACAAAGAGGCCCAAAACATTCAGTGGAAAAAAGATGGTATCTTTAACAAATTGTGTTGGCATAGCTGAATGGAAGTGTGTACAAAAATGCAAATAGATCCGAGCCTGTCATCCTGCACAAAACTCAAATCCTAGTGGATCAAAGACCTCAATTTAAACCCAACCAGTTTGAACTTGATAGAAAAGAAAGTGGGAAATACACTTCTACAAATTGTCACAGTCCACTACTTCCTAAATATAACACCAGTGGCACAGGCACTAAGTCTAAAAATCAATAAGTGGGATCTCCTGAAGCTGGGAAGCTTCTGCAAAGCCAAGGACACTGTCAATAGGACAAAACGCCAGCCTACAGAATGGGAAAAGATTTTCACCAACCCTACAAGTGATAGAGGACTGATCGCTAAGGTATATAAAGAGCTCAAGAATTTAGAGCCCAAAACCTTGAATAACCCTATCAAAAAATGGGGTACAGATCTAAAAAGGGAGTTCTCAGCAGAGGAACTATGAATGGCTGAAAGGCACCTGAAAAAGTGTTCATCATCTTTAGCCATCAGAGAAATGCAAATCAAAACAACTTTGAGATACCACTTAACACCTGTTAGATTGGCTAAGATAAAAGGCACAGATGACAGCCTGTGTTGGAGAGGATGCGGAGCAAGGGGAACACTCCTCCATTGTTGGTGGGAGTGTAAGCTTGTTCAGCCACTTTGGAATGCAATATGGCGGTTTCTCAGAAAATTGAGAATCAATCTCCCCAAGGACCCAGCAATACCACTTCTGGGTGTATACCCTA
>PVIH01016008.1:0-47257 GCA_004025045.1 Sigmodon hispidus
TATCTCTCATTCATTCTTTTATTTAATGTATTCATATATTTAAATGGTCAATTAAATCATAGAGTGTAACAACTTTATTTATTGGTTGTTAGACCTCATGAATAATTAATTTTCAGTCAAGATTTGGTGCCTTTAAATCCTTGTAGGTAAAATTATTCAAAGGATAAGAGTGAGAAAGAGCCTATCTTAAAGTGGTGGCACCAGTATAAATAGTAGATGAACTTCATGATGCTTCAGTGAACTATATGATAAGGAATGCTCTTCTTAAATGGATCTCTGTTCAAATTTCTTGTGTCAATCTTCAACCTAACAACAGAGACAAATTGTTTCCTTGTATGAATTAAGTTTCACATTCCTCATTTAGTTACCTTTTTTTATACTTAATTCCAATATCATTTTTTCTTTAGTAGAAAGACTGATATTTGAATCTTTAGAATCATTGTGTTGTTTTCAAAAAAATACATTACAAACAATGATTGTTAGACTTTAGATGCAAAATATCATCTCAAAGTTCATCTATAGATTAAAGCGATTGAGGACAGCCTTTGGGAAATGGTGAATATTAGATACGTACCCTGACAGATGGAAAGCTGAATAGACTACTGAAAAGTAGAAAGTGTGGAAAGTAGGACTGGTTAGAAAACACAGGCCTCTAAGAAGGCTACTTTTGCCTCAAGTCCACCCTCTTTTTCTCTCTTTTGGATGCCAGGGGGTAAGTAGCTCTCATCTACACTCTCTCCACAATGTTTCTACACTAACACCCAGAATCCCAGAAGTCACAGAGCCATCAGTTATGAACAAAATTAATAAAATCCTAAGTCAAAAGTTCCCCTGCAAGTGTTCAGATATTTTCATTATAGTACGTAATACAAATACAACCATGATTTTTATTTCTTATAAATAGTTTTAAATTTTTGGTGAGATGCTTTAGACATTCCACATATTTCTTCTGCTTATTAGATATATTGGAACAAACAGTACTTTTCCATATTATGTCACTTTATACTTCATGTTAAGTAACCATTGCTTCGAAACTTTCACTTAAAGTTGTTAAGATTTGATATAAAAAAAATAAAGTAGAACAGGAAGGGAAAGAGGGCACTAGGAGGAGGGGATTGTGAGCACATCCAATGTTTTCCAGGGTTGTCTTAGAAGGAATGGAGCTCCTGAAAACTGGCTACATGGTAAGCTGTGAAGCCATCATCCATATTCTTTTTATTCTTTTTGTTTTCCTGCCTTAAGTTGTCTAGAACACTTGAGTCTATTCTCTTCAGACCATTCTTCCCACTCATTATTATAATTTTATATCTAGTAACTAACTCCTAAGAGAACCTAGGACAGACCTTTAGAGTATGTACTCACAAACCATGAGTACAGAAATTTGTTTTCTATGAATATTACAGTGAAAGAAACTAGGACTTCTTAAGCCTTCCAACTTTAACATATTAGTGAATCATTTTCAAGTGGTTAGTTCCTAGTTTAAGGTGTTCTGGAGTTACATAAAAAACAAATTATCTCAGTCAAATAGAACAAAAAACAGAAATAGAGCCAAGGATTATAAGAAAAAATTGAACATTAAGACATGTAAAGAAGGTATGAAAGGAAGAATTCAGTATATGGAGTCAAGTAAATGTAGAAGGTATGATATGAACAGCTTTGTGCCCGAGGGAAACAGAAGTTCTGGGTGCCTATTGTCCCTGGAGAGATTTTATTTCTGAGTGATGGGGAATGGCAAATAGACTACATTATAACTGTAGGCAGTATGTCCCTGAAATTATTCAGTTATATTTTTCTTTGATCATTGACCAAGGACTGTCTAGTTAATAAAGAATATTGTCATACTTCACATTATTACTAAAAGACAACAAAATAAAATTATTGTAAGAATAGAAAGCAAACTACAAATTTTACATTATGAATTCCTGTTTGTACACAAATGCCTTTTGAATTTGAAGATTTGGGTCAACCTACTCTATTAAATTGAATTCAGGTGACCTGGCCAAAAGCAGTCTAGTGTGTGGTCTACGTTGACCCCTGTTTATACCATAAAAAAAAAAACTACTCCTGCCAATGCTATTTAATTGAAAGCTCACATATCCATCTAATTATTCAACATAAAACATGTTCTGCATTTCCATGCTGTCACTCTGTATCTCCTCTAATCTTAGAAATGAAAACATTGTGTCTATAACTCTTGGCATTTGGGACCCATTCAGTTGTTTCACCAAGTTGCTGAAAGTTTTGTTTTACTTTTTCTGCTGAAAATGCTGATGGTAACCCAGTTGTTTACCCCTGCCCTCAAGCAAATTACTATCCAAGTGGATCAAAAAGATATGTACAGAGAATGATAACTGGTCCTTGACATCAATGCACCATGTCTTTCTTTCTTTGGTAAAGGAACACACTTAGATGTAGTGCTCTCCAAGTGTTCACATAGGGAGCTGATAGTGGAAGTTTCCAGACGTTTTCCTCAAAAGAATGTTGGAGCTTGCTATCGCTCTTGGAATTCCTAAAGCTGAATGTGATTCAAGTATCTGAGAGGCACACAGAAGACTGGCAAATAGAAAAGTTGTTTTCTTGCTGGGTATTTGATCATACTTTCCATGCTGAGATTGTATTATTTAAATAACATCAGTCATAGGTCAAGAGGCAGAGCAATGAGTCAGTTGACTGGAAGTAACCATAGACCATGACAGGAAGTCAAGAGGTCAGAGGAAGAAAAAGGCACAGAAAATAGAAGAGAGGAACATCCAATTGGGGGAATTTTATTTCAGACTTTGTAGTAAAGAACACTCTGAGGTGATGGCAGAGGAAGAAGGTCAACAAGCAGCATTCTTTGCCTCTCTAAGGTAGCAGGTTTTCATTCCAGGATCTGGTTCTCAGCTATTTATTAGTAAAATAAAAAGACAGAGAGACTAAGTTAAAATGACATTTGTCTGCCTACATGGAGGCCGCTGGTGTGGCAGCAGATGTAAAGGCTGCTCTAGGCCACGGCCTCAGGAGTAATACAGCACCTGTGAAGCTCAGTCTGCAGCCAAACCAGTGATAGGATCAGATGCATCCACTGTAACACTGAAAATAAATAAATAAATAAATAGATAGATAGATGATAGATAGATAGATAGATAGATAGATAGATAGATAAATGTTATCCAATGTGGGGAACATACACATGTACAGAGAAATTACAACAGCAGTGGACAAACTGACAAGTCATTAGATTTGTTAAGATACCTAGGAATTCCTTAGAGACAGAGTTAATTAAAATTAAAATAATTTAAAATAATACTTAGAGCATGGAACTTCCTTCCATTCTTTGTTACCTGAGAAATGTTATGTTATAGTGAATTATCTTAATAATAACATTTTTTACTATAACTTTACAAGAACAAGATAAAAAAAAAGCCTTCACAGTGCCTACAGACAATATTGATCAACATGTTACGAAGTATCAGTGAAAAATTCTTCCACTAGGATGTTAAACAACCCTCTCTGTGCTAATACTTTGTATAGTAGCCACTAGAAAAATTTTGTGAACTGTTTTACTCAATCTAATATTTATCATTATGTGGACAATTTCTAACTGGTTAGTTTAAATGCATGTACCCTAAATAAGTTTGATGAAGTGAAAAGAGTTTTTTCTTGCTGGAAATTACAAATTACTCCTGAAAAAATGCAAAGAGGAGAGTTTGTCAATTATTTAGGATATAAGAGAGATTTACAAAAAATTCAACCACAGAGTTTATAAATCAGGCAAGACACATTACAAACTATTAATGATTTTTTGCTTGGACATATTAATTTAATTAACTACTCAAAAGCTTAGTAATCAAAGTATAAAGGACCTTAATAATCCAAAAGTATGTCATTTGAAAATTAAAGAGTATTGACTCTTTCAGTAAAAAAATCACAATATTTGTATCACTTAGATTCAAATCTTGATTATATTTTAAAAATTTAATAATTTTGCTTTCTCTGGAATTCATATGAGGAAAGAAGACAGTATCTTAGAATAAATTTTTAAGTACAAAAATAGGATAAAAAAAATGAAAAACCAGTGTAGAAAAGGTTTCTGAATTGATTCTGAAAGGAAAGATGAGATTTTATCAATTAGCAGTAATAGATCCATTAGAAATTAAAGCACTTATTTACTAATGCTAAAATTGGCTCATTATGGGCAGAAAGTGTACACTGGCAAAGATTTTCAGTAATTTTAGGGGAGAGATTAGCAACAAATATTTCCTAAATCAAGAAACTTCAGTTTACAGAAAGAATCAATTGAATTCTCTTTCATATAGTAAAAGGGACACCAATTTCTGGAGCCCTTATATTCTAAACTGATACAAATAAATCAGGAAAAGCAGGGTATAAATCAGAAAAAAAATAAGTAAAGTGACTCAAAGTTCTTATGTTTCAGTTAAAAATACAGAATTATATGCTATTTTCCTGGTATTAGAATTTCCAGAACCTCTTAATATAATTACCAACTTTTTATATGCAGAAAGTATTGTTGTACATAGTAAGACCACTGAACTTATTTTAAATGTTTCACAATTAATATCACTGTTTGTTCAACTACAGCAAGTAATCAGAAATAGAAATCATTCATTGTATTTAATTCCTGTGAGCCATCATGGGTCAGCCTGAGGACTTCAGCAATAAAGATGGAATCTTGCTAAGAAATAACCTGGGCCAAAGAGAGATAAGTATGACATATTAGCAGATGCCAGCAAAGAAGACCTTCCTCTAGGCAGGGAGAAGGAAGGCATATAGGACTTTCATCTTCCTGAATAAGTTGAGCTTTTTGCTTTCAACCTTGACCCTAGGGTCTGTGTCATTTATTTTGCACCTATTTGCCCTCCCAACAAGGGGAACTTGCTGAGACCCTGCAATATCCCCCATGGGGCCCTGACATAGGTACTGAGATTCCTTGGGTTAGGTTGTTTTTCTATTGCTTCAATCTTTTGGGGACTTTTCTCATTGTAGCATTCTCATCTTGCTTTCTCTGCTTCTGCTCACATCACCTCTCTGTCTTTTCTCTTCCAAAATTCTTGTATGGTTGCCCCACCTCTAATTCCTGCCTACCTTCTGTCCAATCAGCATTTAATTAACTTCAATTTTAAAGTCAAAGCATTTACAAAAATATATAGATAGGATTAATTAAGCAGCAGTTATAATCAAGTGTCTTTTAGCAGCTCTTGATACTTTACAGTTTATTGCTTCCTTTGCAGGCAAATAACTCAAAAACAACACAATAACATATAGTATACAGATTCTTTGTGTACATTTCATTGTTTTGTGGCTTATTTTTTTTTTTTAGTTTGTTTCTTGTTCAAGATTTTCTCTACCTTTTTCTCCCAAGCCTACATGTATTTTTAAACACACAGTAAAAATTTTAGAGGGTTTTTTCCCTCTCCTTTCGGACCACATTTTAATCTGATAAAGCATGGCTAAAATTAAAGGCTTGGCTATTGTGGCTGACTCCATCCAGCCCTTTGGTCTGTGAGAACTTAGCTTCATGGCAGAGGTACTGGCAGGAACCACATTTATAGCCCCAACTCTGAGGAATTTTAGGGTTCACACTACCACCAAATAGAGCACCACTGCCCACTGCTCATTAACATTGTTTAAGTGTTTGGCAACAGAGCCTCATTCAAGGTTTTTGCCACTAACACTGAGTCAGGAAGCATTTCATAAAGGAGCTGCCAGCATGCAGAGTCTACGCACAAATATTCTGCTACCAGGATGACAACGCTTCAATGAGAAAAGGTGCCAAGCCATGTAGCTAAACATAAATAGAATCATAGATTAGGTTAAGAGTGTTAACAAGTAATAATACTGAGCCATAGGTCAAGTAGTTTATAATTTAAAAAAAATAAATTGGATGTTCCAACATTACAGGAAACCTTTGGGTGAATGTTCAGGCAGCCAGTGGTCACTATCTTCTCTTACTAAATTTCAGAAGTTGCTAATACTTTTATACTTCCTTATTACTCAGGCAATATATTTTCCTTCTCAGGTTTTTGATGGGGTTGAAGACTAGGTAGTTACAGTTACATCCATCCCATATTTTAGCAAAGAACATTTAGGTAATAGATTTACATTTTTCAAGATAAGTCAGCTTTGGAGAAATCTCTGTATTTTGCCACTTACAAAAATTCTGTACATTTAACATATGTTTCAAGTTTGATGTTATTCTTGTTGTTTATAGTTTTACTTTCTTTATGTTATTTGTCCTTCTTTTTCTCCTGAACATTACCTGGTAATTATTTCTTTTGTATATAATTTTATATTAGGTTTAGAACTTTCTTATCTAGACAAAAGGAGGAGATGTGGTAGAGGCTAGACACTATCACCTTGACCTAGAGGCATGGCATTCAGGTCTTGAAGTCCTTATATTTGAAGCATGGCCAGTAGGCCAGTTTAAGATTGTGTATACAGAAGCCTGTGGCCCTTCTTCCAATTTCTATCTTGTGTTCTTGGATGAAGAACCTGACCAACTGAGTGAAACCTTATAGACCAACTCAGCTTTTGTGGAACCACATGACTGTTGAATCTTTGTATCAGTAAGTTTCCTCTCTGGGCCCCCATATAAATAATATTATTTTTTATCTGTTGCTGGTGACTTGCATTAATAGGAGTAAAATTTGTGGGTTTGAGTATTGTTTCTGGCTAGGAAAAGAGAAGTAGCCTCAGGGATAACTCCTCAAATATCCTTCATCTTCATCTTACCATTATTGCTAACCTGAAATCCTCCTCCTCTTTTGAGCAGATCACTGTAGCTCTTAGCAAACACTGCCAGACAACGCAATGCTGACCATTCTGTTACATCAGCCCCAGAAGGGTAATATATTCAATACTAGCCCTTTCTATTGCTTCTTGGTCCATGATTACAGACGTACTGTACTGCTTGGGCCCTTGCATCACTACCACCTATTATGTTACCTATTGATGTTTATTCCTCTGCATATACATATCTACTTACCTCTAATGCAAGTGTACTGCTTCCCTTTATGGATCTAATAACTATAACAAGGAAACTGAAGGGCATATGATCTATGAAGAAAATACTTTGCTTTACCATAAAAACATCTTCTATTAATCTATTATAAGATTATATAATATGACCACAGGAGATTTTTATGGCAACACCACCAATGGAATACTGTTGGAAATGGAGTGACTTGCCCCATTACCAAATACAAATCCCCAAAGGTACTGTATAAGATAATGTGGCCACCATTAACCTGGCCTTCAACAATGTTTGATTTACCTACTTTGGTAGGCCTCGTGCTTCCCTGGGAACATTGTCAAACTGCTTTGTTTTTCTAGATTATTCATGAACTTTCCAATGCAGCCTGATAATTATGTGCTTGATTTAGTTCAAATAATGCCTCCAATATTATTCCATATAGTAAAGAAACCATAAAATGTATATGTGGCCCTATATGGGGCAACTGAGATGCATGTGACCTCTCCACATATCTTGATGTTCAACCATTGACATTTCTAAATTATATCAGTCTTTTTAATGGGACTAAATATTATAACTATAATTCTTACTTGATAGCTGTTATGTTATATACAATTTTTACTATATAAAATTAAAATCTTTCTTTTTAATTAGATTAAAAAGAAAAATGATGTGAGATGTCTTTCTGTAAGCTGTGAATATTATTGGTAAATACAGAAACCATTTTGACCTATGGCAATGCATCTTAAAAGTAGGAGAGAAATGCAAGTATAGATAAAGGAGGGCAGAGTCAAGAGAGATGCAATCCAGCCACCCAAAATGCAAGATATAAAGAAATAAGTAAGCCATGGCTATGTAGCAGGACAGATTAATGAAAATGGGTTGAATTAAAATGCAAGAGCTAGCTAGCAATATGCCTGAGCCATGTGGTAAGCAGCATGTAACTAACATAAGATCTGAGTCATTTTTGAGGGACTAACCAGCAGCAAGGCTGTAGGTGGGTCTGGACCATGAGACTAGGCAGGGTCAGAAACCTTGTATCATACCAATCTTTTACTTTTTGGTAACCAATGCTTTCACTATAAAGATGAAATTTATTTCTTAGCAGCTTGCTGGCAAGAATATTTAGAAAGAACTATTTTGATGAAAGAGCCAGCAGGCATTTGGGTCTCTGTTGTTAATGCCGCCCACTTTCATGCTGTTACGATCATGGCTAAAACCTACCTAGCAGAGGTACACATAGTAAAAAGAGCTTCTGAACTCACAGCCCATCATTACACAATACCTTTAGAAATGGTAAGGGTGGTTGCAGTCTCCTTCACCCAAACAGTAGCCATGACAAAAACCTTAAACCAGGTGGTAGCTGAACACCCCATGCTTAAGAAATAATTAATCAGCATCTTTACCAGATCATACATATATTTCAACAAATTTTCTAATGACTGAGGAATAAGCTCTGATAAGGAACATGTTGTGACAAGCATGTGACTCTAGAGATCAGGTGATTTGTCTTATGCCTAGAAGGTCTCCTAGCAGGGACTTGATTGGATAAGTTCTTTAACTGCTCCATCCTGCTTTGGGAACAAACCCATTGATCAAATACAACCAGGGTGCCAGCCATGTCCCTAGAAACTGATTTTCTGAATTATGTATAGGATAATTTTAATAGGCTGTGTGGCCCCTTCTGGATTCTTGCTTCTATTTTAATTGGTGGGTGGTATTTTTAATTCTTCTTTTGCTGAAGTGTCTCCTACAACACATTTGTCATCAAACAGTGACCAAAAAGGCAATCTTTTAGGTTTAAATGGCTCTCAGGCACCCAGAGTAAAGCCCTCCTACACAAGTAATGCATTCGTCGTTCACTGAAATTCAAAAGGCTACTGCCTAAGCCTACCACCCAGACTGTTCTCCATGAATGATGACATTCAAGGGCTGGCAGTCAGAGATGAATAAGAGCTTGCTTGGCAGACAAACCTAAGACAAAGTTTGCTTGCTTAACCCTGCTTAGGTAGGGCCAACAAGCTCAGGGCAAGGCACCCTGAATCCCACTGAATATGTCCCATATAATAAAAGAAAAGGGTGAATATGTAGGGTAACTAGGCCCTCGGGGTCTCCACAGACCTGAGTGTCAGCCAGTCTAAACTGGCTTAGTCTGGTATAAAGAATACGTGCATAAGATACTTTCTAAGAGCCAACCTGGATCTAGCTTAGGGCCTTAGTAACAAAGGCAAAATTTTGGTGGACACAGATGATGGCCCATGTTGGAGATGTTGCTGAGCAAGGGGAACACTCTTCCATTGTTGGTGGGAGTGTAAGCTTGTTCAACCACTCTGTAATGTAGTACAGCAGTTTCTCAGAAAACTGGGAATCAATCTCCCTAAGAACCCAGCAATACCCCTACTGGACATATACCCTAAAGAAGCACATTTACACACCAAAGGCATTAGCTGAACTATGTTGATAGCAGCATTATTCATAATAGCAAGAACCTGAAAACAACTTAGGTGCCCCTCAACTGAAGAACAAATTAACAAACTGTGGTCCATCTACACAATGGAGTACTGCTCAGCAGTTAAAAAAAAAATCCTAAAATTTACAGGCAAATTAATGGATTTGGAGTATATCCTCCTGAGCAAGGTATCACAATCCCAGAAAGATAAGCAGGGTTGTACTCACTCATTAGTGGACTCTAAACAAAAAAGCAAAAAGCAAAGCATGTCCAAGCTGCAAACCACAACCACTGAACAGCTTGGGATCGGAAACACCTTGGACTGTCACCTTGGATGTCACTCTCTCTAGAGGAACACTTGACTCAGTCTTGATGTTGGAGGGAGGAAACGATCTGCCAGGAGTGGATGCTGAACTGAGCAATATTGGGACCGTGGCACCTCCAAGGGAGGAGATGGGGAGATGTGGAGAAGAGAGAGTGACCTGAGGGGGTGGTATGGTGAAGGAACCTTGAATAAGGATATACACGGACAGGAAATGTGACTTTATTCATAATAATAATAATAAAAAATAAATGATGGAAAAGATCCTTGTAAATATTGTCCACTTTACCAATAGCGTTTTTACACATTTGGGTGGGCTACATTTGCATTCCATTTACTTTTACAACTTTGGTGTTTCTTTAATCACAGTAAAAATCACAGAAAACGTGTACTTGTTCTTTTCTGTACCAGGCACTATTCCAGGTGCATTATCTTCATCTTCATGATGTGAACATTCTTTCAAGCTGGTCTATCTGTAACCTACCAGAGTCCAGTGCAGTCCTGAGGATTTGGGTCTGTGCTCTCTGTGAATATGCCATTATCTTTTCATTCCAGATGACTTGATGGCTCAATCAAGAACTACCTGTGGTCAGAAGGAAGCATAATCAAGGAGTGAATTTTCTAAGGTATTTCAAAATGGGACATAGGTTCATATCTTTATGGTGTTGATAACACAAAGAGTGCTTAAATAGCTACTTCATTTCCTAAATTTGTATTTCTCCTTAGTAGCTTCATAAGACTTGTGTTCTGTGTTCTAAATAGACATTCATATTATCTCAAAAAATATCTTTATCACTTTCTGGATGTAAATTTAATGTTAAAAAAAACAACTTAGTTAAGAAATAAAGTTTTAGTACTTTCTTCCTTTTTTCTTTTTCTTTTTTATTATGTATAAAGTCTCATTTTTTTTAACCATGTATCCCCTTGTTCAAACTCCCTTCCCCCTACCGCCCCTCCCAGTCACTCTTTCTTCTTCTCATCTCCTTATCTACTCCTGCTTCGAGGGCAGAAGGTCCCAAGGTCCCTAGGTGGCTTAGTTCAGCATCCACTACAGGCAAATCTGCTTTCCTCATTCCAACATCAAGACTGGGTCAGGTGTTACTTTGGAGGAAATGGGCTACAAGGTGCTGGTCCAAGGTGTTTCAGTTTGCTGTTCAGTGGTTGTGATTTGCACCTTGGGAATGGTTTTCTTTTTCTTGAAACACCACTAACAAGTGAGTACATCCCCTGCTTATCTTTCTGTGTTTGTGATTCCTCACTCCGGAGGATATTCTCCAAATCCATTCATTTACCTACAAATTTTGGGGCATCATTTTTTCTTACTGATGAGTAGTGTAGACATACAACAGTTTGTTAATCCATTCTTCAGTAGAGGAGCATCCAGGTGTTTTCCAGGTTCTTGCTATTACAAATAATGCAACTATAAATATAGTTGAGCTAATGCCTTTGGAGTGTGAATGTGCTTCTTTATTGTATATGCCCAGTAGTGGTATTGCTTGATTCTTAGGGAGATTGATTCCCAGTTTTCTGAGAGACTGCCATACTGTTTTCCAGAGTAGCTGAACAAGCTTACACTCCCACCAACAATGGAAGAGTGTTCCCCTTGCTCAGCAACTTCTCCAGCATGGGCTGTCATCTGTGTCTTTTATCTTAGTCAATCTGACAGATGTAAGGTGATATCTTAAAGTTGTTTTGATTTGCATTTCTCTGATGGCTAAAGAAGTTGAGCACTTTTTCAAGTGCTTTACAGTCATTTGTAATTCTTGTACTAAGAATTACCTTTTTAGATCTGAACCCTATTTTTGATTGGGTTATTCAAGGTTTTGGGTTCTATTTTCTTGAATTCTCTATATATTTTAGTGATCAGTCCTCTGTCACTTGTACGATTGGTGAAAATCTTTTCCCATTCTGTAGGCTGTCTTTTTGTCTTATTGACTGGGTCCTTGGCTTTACAGAAGCCTCTCAGTTTCAGGAGGTCCAATTTATTGTTTTTCTTGGTGTTTGTGCTACTGGTGTTATATTTAGAAAGTGGTCACCTGTGTCAGTGCTTTGGAGGGTATTTCCCACTTTCTTTTCTATCAACTTCAGTATTGGTAGATTTATGTTGAGGTCTTTAATCCAATTAGATTTGAGTTTTATGTTGCGTAACAGGTTTGGGTCTAATTGTATTTTTCTACACACTACCATCCAGCTATGCCAAGACTATTAGTTAAAGATATTATCATTTTTCCATTGAATATTTTGGGGCTCTTTGTCAAAGATCAGGTTTTCATAGGTTTTTGGTTAATATCAGGATCTTCAATTTAATACCATTGATCCACAAGTGTCTTTTTATGCCAGTACCAGGCTGTTATTATTGTTGTAACTCTATAGCATAACTTGAACTCAGGAATGGTGATGCCTCCTGAGGTTCTTTTGTTGAGCAAAATTGTTTTGGCAATCCTGGCTTTCCTGTTATTCCAAATGAAGTTGAGTATGTTTTCAACTTTCAAGTATGGTAAAATATTGTGTTGGGATTTTGATGGGCAGTGCATTGAATCTGTAGATTGCTTTTGGTAGAATTGCCATTTTTACTATGTTGATCCTACCTATCCATGAACATGGGAGATCTTTCCATGTTCTGATAATCTCTTCAATTTCTTTCTTTAGCGACTTAAAGTTTTTGTCAAATAGATTTGTTACTTCTTTGGTTATAGTTACTCCAAGGTATTTAATGCTATGTGCAGCTATTATAAAGGGTGATGTTTCCTTATTTCTTTATCAGCCCTTTTATCTTTAGTGTACAGGAGGGATATTGATTTCTTTGAGTTAGTCTTATATCCTGCTACATTGCTGAAGGTGTTTATTATCTGTAGGAGTTCCCTGGTAAGATTTTGTGAGTCACATATGTATACAATCATATCATCTGCAAAGAGCAATAGTTTCACTTCTTTTAAAATTTGTACTTAATCTCCTTTTGTTCTCTTACTGCTTTAGCTAAAATTTTGAGGACTACATTGAATAGATAAGGGGAGAGATGGCAGCCTTGTCTAGTTGTTTAATTTTATTGGGATTGCTTTAAGTATTTCTTCATTTTGTTTGAGTGTCAAGGAAGAAATTAAGAAAGCAATTAAAATCTTCCTAGAATTTAACAAAAATGAATCCACAGCATACACAAACTTATGGGACACAAAGAAAGCAGTCTTAAGAGGAAATTTCATAGCACTACATGCCTATATGAAAAACCTAGAATAATCCCACACTATAGAACTATCAGTACTGCTGACAACCTTAGCACAATTAGAAGCAATCTCACCTAGAGTGAGTAAAAGGCAGAAAATAATCAAACTCAGTCCTGAAATCAATATAATTGAAACAAAAAGAACAATACTAAGAATCAATGAATCAAAGAGTTGGTTCTTTGAGAAATCAAGATAGATAAACCCTTATCTAAACTAACCCAAAAGCAGAGAGTATCCAAATCAACAAAATCAGAAATGGAAAGGGGGACACAATAACAGACCCCCAGGAAATCCAGAGAATTATCGGTCATACTTTGTAAATCTATACTTGGCTCTTTTTCTGTTCCTCTCTGCCCTCTACTCTCTTTCTCTCTCTCCTCTCTTCCCTCCCCCACTTCCCCTCCTTAATAAACCTAATATGGCTGCTCCCTTAGCAGCATGCTGGTGAGTTTTTTTATGTGTGAAATACTAACATTGGTGCCAAACTATGAGAGGCCTCTTCTTAGAGGCCTCTTCTTAAGTACACATAACCTAAGAAAGCCTTATCCAAGAATCACAGTCACTGCCAAAATGTTCCCTACCATTTTCTTGGTAAGTGTTTCTCCACTCCTGGTGTTCCCCACTACTAAAGCTTCTCCACAGGACTAGTTTGCAGTTTTATTCCAGGTGCCTATTCTCTAGGCTTTGCTGGTAGGCCTGGAGATGGTGTGTAGTGCAAACTATATTGTTTAATCAATAGATCTTTATAGTTCTGCAAGGTAGGCTGCAAATATCCCTGGAGCCACATTCCTAGGTTTAAGAATCTTGGGGTATTTGGTGTATGAATGTAGCAAGGTCCAAGAACAATCACCCTAGAAACCGCCAGGTATTCTAGAGCATTTTTACTTCCCTTGAGATGGCAGTTTAAGTGATGAGCTATATTTAGCTGGCTCAGAATTCCCCCTAAGCTTCAGTAACAGAACACAGTGACCTCAGCAACTAGCTTATCCATTTTGACCTCCTAGAGTACTATATTTTGCTACATTTTACAACAATTCACTTTCCAAGCAAACATTTGGCTCACATGGAAGCATTTTTTCCCTTTCCCTGTCTCTTCTCCCTTTTTCTCAACTTCTTTCAACTCTTCTACCATCTCCCATCCTCTCCTTGGATCTTTCACATGCCAGATTCAACTGCTAACCTCCAAATCTTCACTACCATATTTATCCTAAACAAAACTCATCACATTTCTTCTTGATACCCTTTACACCAAAGCAGGCCTCTGCTGCTGTCTGTTTACTGCAGCTACTCGGTCTCCATGAGTCAGAGACGGCTGCTACCCTCGCCAGGCCTGCCACAGACAAAGCAATAAAAAAAATCAACCGCCAGCGTGGCCGCTACTGTCAGCCACCTGAAACACATCCAGCGCCCTGCAGCAGCCCCAGATGACCCATCTGTCCCAGCTACCTCCTGGCAATCACTTGTTTGCTCTTACCCTCTCTCCAAGCTCCCTCCTTCCTCAAAGCTGGCTCTGCACCCACCTCCTCACCGGAGAATTTGACTGCAGCCACCATTTCCACCTCCATGAGCCACTTCACCACAGCTGATGACATCACTTCAAAAGAGGCATTTTAACCTTACTCTGAGACAGCTAGTGAGATGGCTCAGCGATTAAGGACACTGACTATTCTTCCAAAGGGTTCAGGTTAGATTTCCAGTCTCCACGTGCAAACAAAACCTATTTTTTCCATATATCTATCAACAAAGGCTGGACTGTTAGAGTTTTATATTGCTGTGGCCACACCCCCACCTGCAGGGGCTAGCTCCAAAGCTCCAAAGCCTTTGACATAGGTGTACCTACCCTTTAAAATCTCCAATCACGTGGGAGACTTTCTCTTTTTCTCTTCCTCTCCGCCCTCTACTCTCTTTCTCTCTCTCTTCTCTTCCCTCCCCCCACCTCCACCTTAATAAACCTAATATGTCTCCCTTGACAAAAAAAGAAAACCTATACATTACAAAAATGGAAAACCTAGAAGAAATGGACAGCTTTTTGGACAGGTAACATTTACCAAAATTAAATCAAGATCAGATTAAATACCTAAACAGACCTATAACCCTTAAGGAAATTGAAGCTGTCATTAAAAACCTCCCAAGTAAAAAAATGTCCAGGTCCAGATGGCTTCAATGCAGAATTCTACCACACATTCAAAAAAGAACTAATACCAATACTCCTCAAACTGTTTCATATAGTAGAAACTGAAAGAATATTGCCAAACTTTTTTATAATTACTCTAATACCTAAGCCACTCAAAGATGCAACAAAGAAAGAGAATTACAGACCAATTTCCCTCATGAATATTGATGCAGAAATTCTCAACAAAATTCTGGTAAACCATATACAACAACATATAAAAAATATTATCTACCACACAATCAAGTAGGCTTCATCCCAAAAATGCAGGGATGGTTCAACATATGAAAAAACCCAAATGATTTTCCATCATATAAACAAACTGAAGGGAAAAAAAAAACACATGATTACATCCTTAGATGCTGAAAAGGCCTTTGACAAAATCCAACACTCCTTTATGATAAAAGTCCTGGAGAGATCAGGAATACGGGGAAAATATCTAAATATAATAAAGGAAATTTACAAGAAGTACTTTCTATCTTTAATAATGTCATTATTTTGAATAAGAATATATATTCCTCGCAAATGTAACATGTAACTTTTGAGGATACTGAAATGAGCTATGATTCTTCTCTCCAAAGACCAAAATTCAGGAATTTCATTTTTTTCTAACTTTATGGTCCAGAAAAATTACTAATTCTACCCACGCGTTTACCTCTTGCTGCCATGACCTAGTAGAGAATATGAAATAAAGAAAGCAGCTCTATCAGTCAAGATAGAAAATTTAAAAAGCAACATTTCCTTCTTGGCCTTTGTTTGTGAAACTATGAGCATAGCCTGTGCATACCTTCTCCTTCTGAAATGCTTGTTGGCAGTCCATAAGTCTGTCTATAAGAAAATATAACCACTTCATACTAGAGAAGAAAAACCCCTTTGCTCTTTCTCCTGGATGGCTGCTTGAGTCTGAGGAGGCCACTAGCAGCTCAGAGCATCTTTCTGACTAGATGAAGCACCTGTCAGTTGCTCCTGGCCTAACTAGGTTCCTAGTAGACTTCATCCGACAGGTGCAATTCTGCAATGATGTCACAAGGCATGCAGTAACCAGTGACCTGCAGAAACATGGCTGTAGTAACAGCTTTGTTCTTTGAACCTTGAGGAATTCAAGATACCCAGTCTATTCAGTTCAGAAAACTCAAAAAAAAAAAAAAAGTTCACATCTACTCTTTCTTTCATGTGTTGCCAGAAATAATACCAGTTAGACTTCTGAAAATATTTCCTGGAAGAGAAAAGGATAAGAGGAAAGCATTTAGGCATAAAGTAGCTTTGCACATAATATCTTGAAAACATAAACTAAAAAATTTAGCCCATGAATATTAATATGGTTTATTTATACAGAAAAGTTAATTTCTAAGGCTGCAAGTTAAGGTTTCTTGCCCTCACATAAACCAAAGGATAAAACTATAGAAGAAAAATAAGGCATGAATTTTCAAATTCCAAAGAAAACTCTTTGTGAAAACCCTTACATTCTACTTCATGGTGACATTTACCATGAAGTAGGCTGAGTCTCATACACCCATTTCCAAGAAGCACTGATAACATATGATCACATGAAGTGTTCTCCAACTTCTAGAAGTTTCAGTATCTTTAAATCAGAAGTGTCAAGACTGAGCCTACTACCAAAGGGTTTATTAACTGCCTGCAGAGGTTTAATTATATTTTCTCATCACTCATTATTGCAAAAGGTGTACACTTAACCATCCGATCAGTTACTTAAAATGAAACAGTTTCACTCAGAATTTATCTGTTCAAAAGCCCCACTTAGGTCCCCACCATCTTAAAACATCATAGTATTATAGATAAAAATAAATACAGTTAAACTAAATTTCCATTTAATGTTTACCAATCCACATCAATAACACGTCACCAGGAGGGGGACAAACAAATATATTATAGCAATATTTAAAGAATTCAAAGGTTTCTGAGAAGGAAGTGACAAGCAATAAGCATCTAAATTGAAAGCAAAATCTAATTTGAAAATTTCCAAGTAAATTGTTGGGTCGTCACTTCAAGGAGAGAAGAGTTAATAGCTTATCAACTTGAGATTATAGCATCTGTTTTACAAATATCACCATGGAAAGATCTGTGGTGTTCAAAGGCTAAACAAGACAGTGTTTATAGTACAAGATGTCTGCCAGAGAAACTATATTTATAGATGACATCAGCCTGGATACTAAAAGGAAACTTCCATTTTAAAACATTAATGAGAAACTCTTTGTTGACTTGAACAGCATGCATTATCTAACACCATTATACTTCTGTGACTGATGCTATGACATTTATTTCATTTAATAATATTGTCTAAAAATTAATCAAATGATTTAACATGAAATTAAGGCATTGGATATCATTTACACATATAATTACTTTATAACTAATAAATTTCATCTTTCTAATATAGTCCAGAAATAAAGATAAGCAATTATCTCATTATTGCTTTATATAATTCTTAGATTTGGCTGCATATACTGATGAGATTAAGTGTTATTACCATGTACATGGAGATACCAAATATTTTAAAATAGCATTAGATTTATTTTAAAAACTGGGTTTCTAAAGTATTTACTTATTTAATGTGCATATGTGTGTGGCTGAGGGTACATAAGGGTAACATGCATGTGCAGAAGCTTGAGGAATTCAGAACTCAATTCAGAATACAGGGGTAGGGATCTCTGGAACAGGAGTAAATGAAGTTGGAAGCTACCATGTGGGTACTGGGAGCTGAACCTGAGTCCTCTGTAAGATCAATAAATCCTCTTAGCTACTGAGACACTACTCTCAGTCCAATAACCATTTTTCATTTGAGAATTTTTAGAATCAATGTTTGATATGCTGATTTTATGAGTATTTTATAATTTAACTCCACCAATAAAAATATTTCTCATGTAACTTCAATACAATCATCAACATTAGAAAATTAACATCAACATATAATGTTTATCTGTTACACATATCTCATTGTGGTGACACAAGGTTTTCCACAAATAACCTTATGAGGAACTGAGTTTTCTTTTTTTGTTGTTGTTATTAGGCATTTTCCTGTGTTTCACTGTAAATCCAGGTTTTCCCTAACTCTCACAGCATTGACACTTTGGACACTACATGTTGTTAACTGCTTTAATGCACTCTGGGTTGAATCTGCTAAATGTTTTAGCCTTAATTCAGGCTCTTCCATTTAAGCAGAATTGCTGAAAAGTGATGTGTACTATTCTGAAGGTTTAATTTTTAAAGCTCATCTATTCACTGAATTTACATTTATAAAACATGTCTTGACATTCCTTTTAATAATGACAGTTCCTGGACACTAGGGCCTAGAGTGCTTACCAAAAATTAGGTAATGGGGTTAGTATATAAAACATAATTTTTTCTTTTTATTCTTTTAATTTGAAAGGTATTCATTTTTATTTTCTCCAGAATTTTAAACAATACAAACAAATTTATAGGGCAAGTTCTTGTGGAGGAGAGTTGGTAAAACTATGAGACTAATAGTAGTTCTGGTCTCACTCAGAAAAATATGTCTATATCTTTAACTTTAGTTAATATACATATTTCACAAAGACTACACTTGACATATTTGAAATATGTATTAGAATTAGCTTGTATGTGAATAAAAAGGCAGCAGAAGTGTTGCCACAAATCATTCCAGCAGATGTCTTTGTGTGTGGGAGGGGTGATGTCTGACTAAAGAAAAGTAGTTTCCACACAGTTATCTTCTACATAAAGGAAAATATAGTTTTCACTTTCTTGTATTCTAAACACCATACATGATGCCACTTTTCCATTTACTTTGACAATAGCTTTGAAAAGCATTGCAAATCTCCCACTTTGAATTTTCTACACAGACTGTTTTTAATAAAAGGCCAGAGCTCTCAACAATAATGTGATAGATCTAAGCCCTGACTCCTTCACACCCTCACATGGTCTAGAAATTTCTCTAAACAGGAGGGATAATGGAGGTCCTCTCTCTGATTGAAAACATATTGAGGCATAATATACTACAAGGACACATATCACGGGTGACATTGGTGAAAAAAATCTTACTGCAAGCTCTTCTTTCCCAGGGGAGTCATCAGTGTCTGTGGGAGGGCTGGTCATCTCATTTCAATCCATTTCCTCACTAGGGCTATGCTGAGTAGAAGAGCCAAGCTGCCATATGGCATATTAAATATCTCGCCTAATAAATCTAGCTAAGCAGGCCATGCCTTCAAGCGGCTTCTTTCCTATATATGTATATAATACAGTTTATTGGTTGTTACCAACATCTGGGCTAGGGACTGAGGACAGTTCGTATCCCTCACTGAGGATGCTGGTTCTCCATTATCTGCATCATTGACTTTGAACATTAGAAGTATATTTTCCTGATGATGCATAGCTGTCTTTATGTGGTCCTACAGAAATACAATGTACAATGATATGTGGTACTAACAAAATGAGGGAGGGTGTTTAACCTCTTTTTATTGTATTTTTATGTATGCTTATATGGCTGGAAAATATATGTTGTACAATCAGCTATGAAGATGTGGGGATAAGCATGATCTCTAGCATGAATTGTTAAAATATGCTTTCTACACAGTTGTGTAAGACTGGCTTCAGTAGTTGTCTAACACTACGGCACATTTTTATATGATTTCAGAATATATGTCTTTATTCATTTCAAATGCTTCTCCAGGTTATTTCTGTCAAAACTAGAAAAAAGACAAAGGGATGTAGCTGTACCTCCCCATTAGAATGAAGACAAACTAAACCTTTCCCAAGATGGCACTTTGTCACAAAAGGAGGGGGATGTGGACAAAGTTATTGCCATAGCTAAAAAGAAAAACTGTCAACTGAGACATGATTTTCCATGATGTTTCTGCAGCTATGGAAACAGAAAATTGCCCAGTAAAGGAGGACTTGAATTACTGATTAGTTCATGCTGCTTTTTGAGAACTCTGGTATTGCCGTGGGGCATCTCTGAGAGGCGACTACTACAATACTAACTTTGTTAATAATAATTTTTTATTTCTCTGTTTAATCACCTCATTATTAAATTAAACCAGTTGGGCCACAGATATGTCTACATTTATCAATTTTTCTGTTGTTTCTTATATTTTAATCTTTCTTAATGTCTTATGATAGCCCTTATTGTCTCCATTTTAGAAAAAAAAAACATTATGTTATTTATTTTAATCCTAGAATGTAAAATAAAGTCTTACTTCTGACATATCATAACAGTACTAACATCTTAAGGAATAGCTTTATTTCTACATTTGATGTGAAAGTGTTTTTGAAAGACACAGATCTAAATAATCATTGTGCAGAATTTACAGCTATGTCTACATGGCAATCAAAGTATATTCAGAGGAATAAAGCCTGTTTCTGAATGGGCTGCCCTGTACAAAAGCATGAGTTTGGAGCTTTTGTAAGATAGTTTTCCAGTGGTACAAAAGTAAGGCAGGAAGGAGAAGATGATGTTCTTAAAAGTACAGAAATGGAGTTGGAAATTATTTTAGAGTAAAAAGTTACTCTACTCATCATGCAAAGCCACCTCTCACCGGGTAATTCTTTCTACCACCAAGAGCCAGTAAGGCCAATTGAGCTTACCATTCTTGGCAGTGTCAATCACCTAGGAGGTTAACTTACTTCAACCACCGGGTGGCAATGACTCACCACCTTTTAGGATGTACACAGTAACATGACCATAGTCTACACTCTTTCACAGAAAGCCTTCTGCCCACCAGTGTGATCTTGGGCACTAGTGAGCGACAGCTGTCATAGCTAGAGAGTGTTATTGTATCTAGCACTCACTACAATAGCTTTCTTCTGGATTCCAATGATGAGCGTCACAGTTTGCTTTCTGGCCAGGGTAAATACACCAAAGCATTACTTAATGGCAGCATTCACTGAGGAGAAAGAATGTGAATACCCTTGTTTCTCTTTGCCAACAGTATTCTAGAGAACTGCTTGACGCCTTCCCATCTATAAAGTACTACTTCACTTCAACACCATGAATCGAGAATGGGGGACTCTGGGCTAGCTTTGTGAAGTGTTGGGAACAAGGAATCTTTAGAAAGATAAGAAAAAAGAATGTGAAAACCAAAAAAAAGAGAAACTTGTTTTCAAACAGCAGGATGAGGCAGACATATGACACAGAGATTCTGTAATCTGGTTTTCTAAGATCAGATCTGCTCTTACAATCACATGTCTGGGGTAAAAGATAAAATCTCTGTGCTTCAATCCTTTTCATCTTAAATAACCCACCATGTCTCAATCACTTTGAACTGGAATTTATTATGTACTATTTTTTTTAAAAAAATAAAAAAGCATGCAAGTAAAAACCTTAGCATATTAGATCTGTCACATATTTCTTTTGAAAAAGATTTTATTTTATTTTATATTCAATTGTGTGTATGTGTGTAAGTCTGTGGGTGAGTGTGTGTAGATGAGTGCAGATGTCCTGGGAAGCCAGAGATAACAGGATTCCATCTAGCTGGGGTTGGAGGCAGTTGTGAGTCTGTAACCTTGACCTGAACTCAGAACCCTGCAACAGCAGTGTGCACTCTTCACTGCTGTACAATGACTCCACTCCTCCTGTGTACTTCTAAGTTCGTGAATGTTTTACCTCATTGGCAAATATAAGGAGGAAAGTTGAGAAGGCATGAAGAAAATGAACCCCTCTCTCACTGACGGTGCTGATTTTGGTCACTGTGGTAAATATTGTGGACATATATACAAATCTAGACAATAGACTATCTCAACCGAATACTTGAATTCCTAGCAAGGAAGAAGATTAAGAAATGTCACTGATTCAACCACATTTCCAAAGCTGATTTAAATAAGTGAGGCAGCTCTATATTTTCCATATCAAGAAGTTGTTTAAATGTAATTTTATGCAATATTGCTAGAAAATGTGACCTTGTAGCATGACTGACAGTGCACAGCCTCCCACCAATCTAATTGTTTACCCTCTTTTAGAGAGTCTCTTATTATGAGCCACTGTGTTGCCACTGCCTTCCTGTAGAGATATCTGGAAACATTTTATGAGACAGGCGAAGCTTTTAGAATTCCTTTTGAGCTTTGCTAAATTGAACATGTGAAAATAAAGTTGTCCAGTGTGAAAATGAGAAAGCATTTTTTAGGCTGCTTGGAGAGATGAAATCACGCAGGGTGCGGGAGCTGGCAGCCCTGATTTAGTCACTGCCAAGCCCATCAGCATTATTCATTCTGATTGATTAAGGAAAACATTCCGTTTATTTTCATGGAGAGATACAGCTACATCTGGTGAGCTGTTGAATCCCATTGCAATTCATATGGGGTGTTTTATTTTATTATTATTTTGTAGAATGAAGATGATTCCTCCACAAATAATAAGGCAATGATAAATAGCTCTATAGTTTGTTTTGTTTTTTTGTTGGTGTTCTTTTATTATTATTATCTTGCAAGAGCAAAAGAGAATAAAATAACATAAAGAAAATGAAAGCTATCATGTCCTCATCTTGCAAGTTTTGTGTAAGGAGTTTATATTACAACAGTGCTGTTATTATCAGGTTAATGATAACACAGCTTTGTCAAGCTGCTAGGAGGGGTTGGATGAAGCTCTTATGTTTGTGTTTAGAAGCTTGGGTCTCCATAGATAAAGGACTTTTTCTGATAACATATATTCTTTTGAGAATTGAATTGTTTCTATTGAATTATCCTGAGCTGTGTGTGATCCAATGTATCTTAGACTTAGGTTTCACATGTTGTACAAAGAACAAAATGGTAGTATTTCCTTGGTGCTAACAATTCCACAGTTTTATGCATGTTCCTTGTCTCCTGATTTAGAATACAGCTTATGTCTCTGCCTCCTGTTTTAGAATATAGCTTATGTCTCTGAATTGGGAGAGATCATGTCTGGAAACAATCACCTTGAAATATTTTTTTGGTTGATAATTTTATGCACTTACTAAAGTATAATTATTTGGAAGGTTTCAGAGTTCAATTGATTAAAAAGACAGTTACATTTAGGAAGCCCCCCATCTCATTAAAGCAACACCCCATTTGGCAAACTGTGAGTTTATAGGAAACTCTAACAGTATTTATAGAAAAACACCCCAGCAGTATTTCTTGACAGCTTGTGACTTGTAAGCACATGCAGGAGTCCAACCATGCTTTCAATATTATGAGAGAAAAACCCTTAAAATGCATCCCCTTTGGCAGCTGTCCTTGAATATTAGGAGAGAAGTGTTCCCAACCAGCATCCATTCCAATGAGATTTAAACCAACACTAGGACATCGAGAAAGTGTGAGGAGCTGAACTAGGGGGTAATGATGTAAGCTCCACGGAGCCTGCTCAAGTAATCCCGTGATGTATGGACAAAGAGAAACACTGGGTTCTCAGGAAAACTTCATGTGAATTAGCAGAAAGCCCACTGAGCAGCTTCAGGTATGTCACACTAACTAAAAGTATGGGAAGCCTCAGGCTACCATGGTTTAGAACTGGCACAGGTCATTGTCATTGCTCCCTGAATTGTTGCTCTTTTGCTGAGGTTGACCCTAATAGGGCTCAGTTTGGAATACAGAATGTTTTGTTTTGTTTTGTTTTTGTTTTAGGGAATAGCACATTTTTATTTTTAAGTCAGAATTTTGATATTGTAAGATTTCTATGCTTAACTCCTACATGTGCATATCAACTATGTAATACACATACTATTTGGACTTGTAAGCAGCCCAGAGCAAGCATTCTAGCAATTGATGCATCAATCATCAAGACAGCAGTCACTTTATGAGAATGTTTTTGTTTTACTTATTTATAACCAATTCCAATCACCTAGATAGACAACTCTATTTAAAACAGTCCTAATGATAAAAAGAACAGAAGGTATCTTTTATTTTTAATTTTTTTGTATTAATTTCTTTACTAAAGATCTTTTCTCAACTAAAAGATGCCAGAGTTCTATCAGTCATACTGGGTCCTTGATAACAAAAACTATGTTAATTCTAATATTTGTTTAACTTTTGTCATTCAATTTGCAAAATCAAGGAAGCTTGTTTTGTTAAGAATGAAATATCTAATAACAGTGTAAATGTTATTACAAAATCATTTTATAGATTTAACATTAAATAAAACAACTTGTTCAGTGTTGAGACTATGAACAAAAATTGGAAAAGCTTAGAACTAAGTGTCATGACATGAACAATATTCTAATTAAATTAATGAAGCAAGCCATACATTTTTTGTGTGTTTCCTGGCTGTAGCCATATTTTCCATACTTATATCCAAAATAATGTATCACTTTGATAAATATAAAGATATAGAATTCCTGCAATACTATTACTGGGCATAGACCCTAAAGTTGTACATTCGCACTCCAAAGGCTCAACTATATTCACAGCAGCATTATTCGTAATAGCAAGAACCTGGAAACAACCTAGATGCCCCTCAACTGAAGAATGGATTAACAAACTGTGGTACATCTACACAATGGAATACTACTCAATGGTAAGAAAAAAAATATATCCTACAGTTTGCAGGCAAATGGATGGATTTGGAGAATATCCTCCTGAGTGAGGTATCAAAAACACTGAAAGATAAGCAGGGGATGTACTCACTCATTAGTGGACTTTAAACAAAAAGGAAAGCATTCTGAAGTTGCAAACCACAACCACTGAACAGCTTGGGATCTAAAACACCTTGGACCAGCACCTTGGAGCCCATTCCCTCCAGAGAAACACCTGACTCAGTCCTGATGTTGGGATGAGGAAAGTGGATCTGCCTGGAGTGAATTCTGAAGTAAGCCATTTTGGGACCTTGGGACCCCCTGCCCTTGTTGGGGAGGAGATAAAGAGATGGGGAGAAGAGAGAGTGACTGGGAGGGGAGGGAGGAAGAAGGGAGTCTGAACAAGGGGATACATGGATAAAAAATACGACTTTATAATAAAAAACTATTAAGAAATAAAAAAGTTTAGTTCAAGGGGAAGAGGGTTAGATTTTCTGCTCACTGAGAAGAACCAAAAACCTTTGACTACTTTGAATATAACAACTTGTTCAGAAGCAGGACAAAGTCAGTCATTAAAAAAATATAGAATTCAGTTATAAAATGTACATGCTGATCTCACATGCATAAACACAAAGAGGAACTGGGAGCTAGGGAGATGGCTCAGTGGGTAAGGCACTTGTCCTCAAAGCATGGAGGATGTAAGTTCAAATCCCCAGAGCCAGTGTAAACCAAAGCACAGCAGCATGTCTATACTTCCAACTATTTTTAGATGGCAGGTATAAACAATAAAATTTCCTCTAAGGTTTTTATGCTTGCAGGCTAGCTAGTCTGGCATATACAGTAGTAAATAACCAAAATAGGCAGTTTATCTCTAAGGAGGTAGAAGGTGAGGATTGATAGCTGAGGTTGACTTTTCATCCAACACATATGCCTTGGCATATGTACGTGTGAACTCACACAGGTACACACAGGTATGATTTGTTTGTTTTTACTGATCCTTAGTAGTATTTGGAGAGTTTCATCTAATGTGTTTTGATCATATGCACCTGTCCCTCAACTCCTCCCTTTTCACTATTCTTCAAGTCCAATTTCTTTTGCCTAATTATTCTCGGGAATGGGGCCTGCTCTGGGTGTATAGTGGACCTAACAGGGGCCACATCTTTAAAAAACCTTAAGCTACTATAAAATGTCAATAGCTTCTTAATAAAGAGTGGAAGGGACTTCTCACCTCCCATGTCCATTCTGGGATTTCATCTGGCTTGGGCTTGTTCAGGTCTTGTGCATATTATCACTTAGCTGTGAGTTCATACCTGTAATTACCCTGATGTGTCTGAAAAACACTCTTTTTTGTAGTCATTTATAGCCCAAGGCTCTCACAGTCTTTCTATCCTCTCTCTTCCTCAAAGATCCTGGTGGGAGGAGCGTGATAAATACAACCCATTTGGGATTAAGTAATCCAGTTTCTTATTCTCTGAAACCTGACCAGTTGTGCAGTTGTGGAAGTTCTCTGGTGAGGGTTGAGCAATAAACTGATCTATAGTTATAATAAATCTTGAGCTGTTTTAATAGTGTGTGGATATTTGAATAAGACTGGCCCCCACTGTTGTTGTAAATTCATTCATACACTTGCTTCCTAGTTGGAAAAATATTTAGGAATTATGAGGAGGCATATTCTTTCTATCTCTCTGTGTCTCTGTCTGTCTGTCTCTCTCTCTCCTTTTTTTTTGGATGTAAACTCTCAACTCTATCTCTTTTTCCATGTTTGCTTGCCTGCTGCCATAGAATCACCTTTTAAAACTGTGAACAAGCCCCAAATAAGATGCTTTGCTTTATAAATTGTCTTGGTCATGGTCATAGCAATAGAAAAGTAGCTGAGGCAGTCTACTTATCCAAGTAATGATAGTAGGCTCTGCTTTGAGGCCTATGACCCAACTTGCCATTGATTATGGTGCCAAGCACAGGTAATATCTCTTGTAATACACTAGAAATTCAATGGACACTCACGCTACTATTGCACCAATTTTATATGATAATGAATTCATCACAGCAGCAGATTATTCATCTTTTTTGCTGCCTAAAATCAGCAGAGTCTATGAACGCTTTAAAATTACTATTAGTACTATACATGTGTTAAATTTTTGTGTAAATATGTTCTTTAAATTTAAGTCACATTTGACCTAAAACCATTTAGAAATTGTTAAAATGTTTACATAAATTTTATGACAAAAGAAATTTTCCAAAAACTCTTGCATTAGTAACCTCGTGCTAATAATTTTCTTTTATTTTTTATTATAGTTTTTTATTTATATATATTTGATATTTGGTGTTTTTACATCATGTACCCCATCAGACTCAGATATCAGACCTCTCAGAGTCATGCCGACTCTTATGATCTCCCCATTTACAAAACTGTCCATTCATTCTGCTCATTTACTTACTGGAGCATAATTAAACCCCCTGTGACCAAACCCTTAAAAAAAACAAGTCTTTCCTCACCCATACCTCTGCCAGAGGCCATCAATGCAGAAGTGAGGCATTGTGTCATTTAGCTATGTTCTAGCCTCGATTCTTGTGTACAATGACATCTCCTTTTATTTTTTTTTAAGTCCACTAATGAATGAGTATATCCCCTGCTTCTCTTTCTGGGATTGTGATACCTTATTCAGGAGGATATTCCATTTGCCTGCAAATTTTAGAATATCAAGTTTTCTTACTGCTAAGTAGTACTCCATTGTGTAGAGGTACCAAAGTTTGTTAATCCTTTCCTTAGTTGAAGGGCATCTAGGTTGTTTTCAGGTTCTTGCTATTATGAATAATGCTGCTATGAACATAGTTGAGCTAATGCGTTTGGAGTGCCAATGTGCGTCTTTAGGATATATACCCAGAAGTGGTATCGCTGGATCCTTGGGAAGATTGATTCCCAGTTTGCTGAGAAACCGCCATACTGCATTTCAGAGTAGCTGAACAAGCTTACACTCCCACCAACAATGGAGGAGTGTTCCCCTTGTTCTGCAACCTCTCCAGCATAGGCTGTCATCTGTGTCTTTTATCTTAGCCAATCTGATATGTATAAGGTGGTGTCTCAAAGTTGTTTTGATTTGCATTTCTGTGATGGCTAAAGATGTCGAGAATTTTTTCAATTGCTTTTCAGCCATTTTTAATTCTTCCACTGAGAATTTCCTTTTTAGTTCTGAACCCTGTTTTTTAATGAGTTATTAATGGTTTGGGACTCTAGTTTCTTGAGTTCTCTATTTATTTTAGAGCTCAATCCTCTGTCACTTGTAGGGTTGGTGAAAATCTTTTCCCATTCTGTAGGCTTTCATTCTGTCTTATTGACTGTGCCCTTGGCTTTACAAAAGCTTCTCCATTTCAGGAGGTCCCACTTATCGATTGTTGTTCTTAGTGTCTGCACTAGTGGTGTTATATTTTCAATGAAAACAAAATTAGATAAATTTATATTCATCACATGAATTTTAATCCATGGAGTAATTGTCCAACTTCATACTTAAATGTAATAAATACTAAAAATAATTATGAGTAAATGTTTTTCATTATTTTTCTTGAGAAAAATATTTCTCAAATGGAATGTAAACTAAAACTTTTTTATTTTTTGTTATGAATGAAGTCATATGTTTTTTCCATGTATCCTTGTTCAAGCTCCCTTCCCTCTCCTGCCCCTACCAGTCACTCTCTCTTCTCTATATCTTTTTATCTCCTCCCCAGCAAAGGTAGGAGGTCCCAAGGTCCCAAGTTGGCTTAGTTCAGCATCCAGTCCTGGCAGATCCATTTTCCTCATGCCAACATTAAGACTGGGTCAGGTGTTTCTCTGGAGGGAATGGGATCCAAGGTGCCAGTTCAAGGTGCTTCAGATCCCAAGCTGTTCAGTGTTTGAGGTTTGCAGCTTCAATATTCTTTGCTTTTTCCTTATTTGTTTAGTGTCCACTAATGAGTGAGTATATCCCCTGCTAATCTTTCTGGATTTGTAATACCTTGCTCAGGAGGATAAAGCATTTAAATAAAAGATAACTTAACGGAATGACAAGATGGCTCATTGGATAAATATGCTGGTGCCAATTCTACCAACCTGAGTTTCATCCCTGGTAAACACAGAAAGGAAGAAGATTAATGTCAGAACGTGTCCTCTGACCTCCATGTATGCACTACATCATGTATGGGCATAGACACATGCAATGTGTGTGTGTGTGTGTGTGTGTGTGTGTGTGTGTGTGTGTGCAATAAAGAGATAATAGAGAATAAAGTTAAAATTATAGACAATTTCCTGACTTTACAATGCATATACCTCAGCAACTGAATTTTTTTTAAAAAAATATATCATTGTGTTGGGTGCTGGCACACAGTTTTAATGCCAGTACTCGGGTGAATTTCTCAGTTTGTTCCCAGAGCAACTTTCAGTATTGCCAGCACTACATGGAAAAATCCTATCTCAAAAAAGCAATAAATAAATAAATAACTGAAAAAAATAAAATATGCAAACTGCTTCAAATTTTGTTGACAATGAAAAGCAATTTATATAAAATTTCATGCAATTGTTTATTATGGAAAGTGACATTACTAAGGAAATGCATTCAGTAAAAAAATAAAACTGACTTGGTGTTAAAGACATGGAAACAGAATTAATTGTAAATCTATGGCAGTAATAATTGCTTCTTTGCTACTATTTATGACATAAGTAAAAAATCTGTTACCAATTTGCATTTTTAAGTTGTCACACATTTCTAATTTTTTATTTAGAAGTTTTTTTTCTTTCACATAGCCACCACTGTTCCTTCTCCATTCCCTTTTTCCAGTCATCCCCCAGCTTTCCCTAACTCCTCCCTCCAGGTAGTTCTGCTTTTAAACAAAATAATTATGGTTATTTTCATAGTTTTTGTTGCTGTTTGTTTGTTTGCTTGCTTTTCTTTGGTTCTTATGACACCAGAGACACTAAGCGAGTACTCTATCCCTGAACTACATTCCCAGGCTTGTTTTGATTTTTGAGACACTAAGATGTTTAAAAGGCCTGGAGCTTACAGTATAGCCCAGGGTGCTCTGTTCACAATCCTCTTGATTTCACCTCCCTATTCCCTATTTAGAAAAACTACTGCCACAGGCTTTGGACATGTGTTTTGTACTGAACTATATATTGGATCACTAATGTAGTCAAACCTACTTATAAGTTAATTTATTTTTCAGCACTTTCCTTTGCTCTATTAAAAAAGTTTCAGAGATTTTAAATTACATTTTACCAATAAAAATGTATTTTGAAATATAGATAAACTCTTTCTTTCCAACTCCATTTTCAGTAAAATGTTGGAACTCATTATTCCAACCATTTGTAGCAGAGACCGCATCTCAGATTTATTTCCAGATATTGTAGGAATTCATGGAGCATGTGAAGGAGGATGAGGTGGGGTGGGACACAGGCACACAGCTAATTGCTAATTTCTCTAATTGGTCACCATCTGTCAGCTGTTATCATTCTTGAGCTACCAATATTGATGTTGTGTTATTTCAGATTGGTATTTAATGAATTCATGAAGTGTTTCCATATGTGACATTGTCCCTAAAGAGTTGTGATGATGTTGGTTCCATGTACCTCATTTAGGACTAAGATTATCTGGGACGCTGTAATTGAGTTATGTCTGCTACCTGGCAGCATGTATTATTTTATGAACAATCATAGTTAAGTGCACATAACTTCAGTGTCTTTGGATTTCAGCAAGGTCAATCTGCTTTACTCTTATTTTGCAACAAAGTTCTACTTGAAAAAGAAGCCTTAGATTTTGTTTCTTTTCTTGTTTGCTTTATAGAGCCTCACTGTTCATTTGAAAGGAAGTTGTTCCCAATACTTGGGAAACACACACACACCTTTAATTCCACCACTAGAAAGTTTGAACCAGGAAGTGATATGGCTGGACAGAGAAAAGTATATAAGACAGAGTTCCCTCCTTTCCTCTTGACTGAAGACTCAGAGGCATAGTCTGTGGATTCGTGAAGACCTGAGGAATAGCAAGGTAAGAATTGCCCTGGCTTTTTCGTCTGTCTCTCTGATCTTTCAGCTTCTCTGCAATATCTGGCTCCAGTTTTTTATTATAAGACCAATTAGGATTCATGCAATAGGGTCTTTCTGTGTAAGCAAGTTGGTGACCTGTAACTTTCTGTGTTTCTCCAGTTGCAGGAACTTTGAATCTTACCTCGACCTTATAAATGCTGAGATTAGAGTCATGCATAAGACCCTTAGAATTATTTCTTTCTTTTCAAAATCAAGGAAGATAAATCTGCAGAAATCTCAGAAAATAAATCGGTAGGAAAAATATTCAATTCATATCTCAAGGAAGATTTTTTTTTGTGCAGAGCTATGAGTCTGTATATAACCTTAAGGTCTGTTTTTAAAATGAATTTTAGAAAAAAAATCAGCCAATTAGGAAAGGGAAAATCCTTTTAAATGTGGTAAGTAATAGGTATCAAAAATAACAGTTAAAAATCATACTTGATACTGAAAAGCCAGCTGTCCTTCCTTGAAATGGAAAACAAGACAAGAAAATTTCATTACTATTAACCATTGTACTAAAAGTTTTTAATGCAATATGACAAGAAAAGTAAACAGAAGTGGATATGTATTAGGAGGGAGCAAAGGAAGCCATTCTTACAGGTGTTTGATTGGATATGTAAAGACTCCTAGAAGTCAACAAGAAAAATCTTATAAAATAAATGTATTAGTAGTGAGGACTTGGGATATAAAGATAAAACTTAAAAGGTCAGTATTTTCTTATTTACTATCAATAAATAATTTTGATTTTAAAATAACAAGCACAATATAATGTACATAAAAAACAAAAGGGACAAGATGTTTATAAATCTGACAAAATATACAGAAACAACACGAGAAAAGTTACCCATTTTCTTGAGAACACTGCATTCACTGCACAATATTTTCTTTCAGTCTAAATCCTATCCAAAATTATAATGAAAAATGTGAGAAGCAATAATATTTGAAGCATAAATATTTTTAATAATTTATCTATTTTATATCTCTCCTGCAGTCCCCTCCTCCTCTTCTCCACTCCCACTTTCCCTCCTGTCCTTTGCCTCATCTTCTCCTTCACTGTTTCTGTTCATAAAGGAGCAGGCCTCCCATGAGTATCAATAAAGCATAGCATACAAAGTTGCAGTAAGACCAAGTACCTCCCTTTGTGTTAAGGATGGGTACTTGAGAGCCAGTCAAAGCATAAGAGACAGCCTCTTCTCCCACTATTAAGAATCCTGCAAATAGACAAAGCTACACAACTGTCACACATATGTAGAGGGGCTAGGTGGGTTTCATGTAGGCTCCTGGCTGTTGGTTCAAACTCTATTGAGTTCCTATGAGCCCAAATTAGTTGCTTCTATGGGTTTTCTTGTGATGTCCTTGACTCATTTGGCTTCTAGAATTCTTCCTCCTTCTCTTCAATAGAATACTATGAGCTTGGGCTCATGTTTGGTTGTGAGTCTCTGAATATGTTTTTATCAGATACTGAATGATGTCTCTGCTGACAATTGTGTTAGTCACTAGTCGGATCATAGCAAATGGTCATTTCAGGCTACATATCCACTATTGCTAGGAGTCTTAGCTGGGGTCATTCTTGTACATACCTGGGAGTTTCCCTGGCACCGAATTTCTATCTGACCCCAAAATGCCCCTTTCCAGTCATCTCTGTCAGTTCTCTAACTCTCCATCCACTTCTCAATCCAGTCCCTCATGTTCTCATCCCCATTGGCCCCTAGTCCACCCAGGAAATATCCTCTATTTCCCCATCCCAAGGAGATACAGGTATCTCCCCTTGGGTCCTACTTGTGACCTAGCCTTTATGAACTATGGACTATAACATGGTCATGCTCTACTTTACAGCTAATATCCACTTATGAGTGATTACATAGTATGCTTATCTTTCTATGTTAGGAAGAAGTCAAGAAACTAGACATAAAAAAACAAATAATCCAACTGAAAAATGGGGTACAGATATAAACAGAAAATTCTCAACAGAAAAATCTGAAATGGCAAAGAAAAATTTAAAGAAATATTTATCATCCTTAGTTGTAAGGGAAATACGAATCAAAATAACTTTGAGATTCCATATTACACCTGTCAGAATGGTTAAGATCAAAAACAGAAATGATAGCTTATGCTGGAGAAGATATAGAGCAAGGGGAACACTCCTCCATTGCTGCTGGGAGTGAAAACTTGTACAGTCACTTTGAAAATCAAAATGCAGTTTTCCAGAAAACTGGGACTCAATCTACCTTGAGACTCAGCTATAACACTCATGTGCATACACTCAAAGAATGCTCCATCATACCACAAGGACACTTGCTCAGCTGTGCTCATATCTGCTTTATTCATAATAGCAAGAACCGAGAAACAACCTAGGTGACGCTCAACTGAATGAGTAAAGAAAGTGTGGTTCATTTGCACAACTGAGTATTACTAAGCTGTTAAAAACAATATCAGAAAATTTGAAGAGTAATGGATAAAACTAGAAAAAATATCATTGTAAGTTAGGCTGTAATATTTTAAGAAAAGCAAAATACTTAAAATTGATGTTCTGAATCATGCAGTTTCTAGATATCAAAATTATTTTTACATTCTCCAATTCTATATTAGAAGTTATTTTATATGAAAATATTAAGTTATAGAAACTTAAATTGCTACACTAATTTAAAATTTTCAGTGATAGACCAAATAGCTTTATTTCCCTACACATTGATATAAAATATTTCATAAAACCACCTGCTATTAATTCTATTTCATTAATAAAGAATTATATTTGACAAATTTTAGTATATAAATTTTTAACTAAAATATATCACAGAAGATGACCATTAAATTAAGCTGTAAATAATTATTTTTAATCATATAAAGGTTTGCATGCCTTCACTCACAATTTGTACAATCCAAACAATAATAGGAAATGTACCATTCTTTTCATATCCCACTGAATATATTTGAATTTTGAAATATTAGTGTGAAAGTCATATGTTATCACATAATAATGATAAAACTACATTGTTATAGTATTTTGTTGGTTAAAGTAGAAAATAATTCCATTATTAAAAGGAATTTGGAAATGTTCATCAATGATACAGATGTATGGATCTGAAAGCAGAAGGACAGGAGGAAAAAAATTCATGATATATTCTCTAATGAAATGTAGCAAAAGATAACAATGGAAATTTCAGGCCCCATTTAAAGGAAGAAGATAAAGGACAAACAACACACAAGCTGTTCCTCGGTTTTCTTTTTTTTCATTATTTTTTGAAAATCAATATCAAACTTTATATAAAAAAGAAAAACATTTAGGATAGCTAAAAAACAAACAAACAAACAAACAAAAAACAATAAAACTTCTCTTTTCTCTAAAATACATGAAACATAAAAAGCTCCCCCAGCCAATTAGGCTCAGCTACAGATGAAGAAAGCACACTAGGTCACAGCTAATGCCCATGGATGCACTATGGCCACAAATTTCTGTTAAGCAACCCTTTTACAGTCAAACCAGAAGGGTGTGTGTGTGTGTGTGTGTGTGTGTGTGTGTGTGTGTGTGTGTATGTTTTAAATCATTTTATTCACCCATCATCTTTCAATGAAATAAGAATGTTTTTGCTTAAAGTCCACTAATACATGGATTCTTAACATAAAAATTATATCATCAGAAAGAATGGCTAGCACATTTGACCTACTGGGCATACTTACTTCCCTGCACTGCACACTGTTGGGCAGTATATGGATAATGGAGAGATGTGGGTGAGAAATACAAAGTTTATGAATGGGTTTGTATTAGTTTCTTGTCTGTTGTTATAATAAAATGCCCTAACAAATATATCTTTAAGGAAATAAAAAGGTTTGTTTGGCTTACAATTGAAGGTTACTGTCCATCACTGTGAGATGATCAAGGCAGGAGCCTGAAACATCTATCTACAGTCAAAAACATTGAGAAATAAATGAATAAATGATTCCTGCTCAGCTGGATTTTTTTTCTTTCAGTCATATAGTTCAGTGCCCAGCTTGGGAAACTTCCAACATTCAGGGTAGGTCTTTTCTCTCCAATTAACACAATAAATACAAATTCCCCAAAGACATGTGTTGATGCCAACCTGATTTAAGCTATCACTTACTGAGACACCTCACCCCACCCTGACCTAGGTGATTCTTCATTGTGTCAGTTAAAGTCACCATCATAGGCCCCTTTTACATATTTCTGACTTAGAAATTATGTTACTATTATTAAAATTGAAAAGGTTTCTCTGAAATCAATAGAAAAGTGTGACAAAATTGAAAACAAAATAAGAAAAAACAAAATTTCATTAATTGAGCCTCCTAAGAGAAATACGTTGCAAGTCAAGTAAAAATAGGACCCTCTTAGAATATTCTGCAGTTATCAGATCTGTTCACTATGGTATGTACATGAGCATCACTATCTTAAAGCAAATGAAAGAGATGGAATGGACAGATTAACATTCTCTCATGATCAGAATAGTAGGTGGACTGAGATCTAAAGAACCCTCTCCATGAAGCTAAACCATGGGCAAAGGCAGAACTTCTCATCAGTGTAGCTATCTTGTAGTCATGCAGAGGAATTCCAGACGGCCTTTAATTCACCCACACTTCTATAAATAACCCAACAAATCCACTAGTTCATCAAGCTCAACATAGGGCAGGCTCTTTCTTTATTCTCTCATGTCTCCATGCCCCACCCCATGGAAAACTTTAATGTGGCTGGTCTAGGACCACCCAGAATCTCATGCATGCTTATTGCTATAACTAATGAACACTGAGTAGCATAATGATTAGGAAGCATACAAAGCTTTGATGCAGTTTTATCCACTTCTGACATACTGTGCAGGTCTTTACTCTCACTCGTGCAGAACTCAAGAATATCTATCTGCCCCAGTAGATATATGGATTATTAGAAGTAATCCATGCTGTACAAGGGGATTTCTAACCAGAAATTAATGCATTTTCTATAGCATGTCCCAAATAAGTATGAGAAATGAGGGCAAAAATATTCCACAACAGTTGTCTTAATCATTAACTAATGGCTGTCATTCTCTTATAGCCAGAATGGTTCTCAATGTTATTTGTACAGTGTTTTATGTGTTAGAAGTGAAAGTAAGATCTCTGTGGTGTGCATATTCTGAGAGGCCCATAACCCAGAGCACTAACCATCAACAAAATCTGAAAGTAGCTTCCCTAAGGGAATTGGTGGTAACTTAATTATTTTCTACTCAAGCTAGATGGCCGTAACCTAAGAACTGCAGTGAGGCTGGTCCAATCCAAGGCATCTCTATTCTGAGTTGCTGCTTGCTATAGACACCCTAGTCTCCTAGCTTCAGCCTTGGCCTGATTAGTTGTGCTCTAAGTCAGGAAAGGAATGAAAGGGGAAGCTGTAGATAATTGCTTTTATTTCAACTCATTGAAGATATGAAGTGCAGGGCGGCTAATATAATGTGCATGCATCAAGGAAGGATGATTTGATTGTGATAAAGTGTGAATGGGTAGAAATAAAACAGGAGGGCAAACCTGTCTGTCTGCAAATCAATCTAAGGTATGAAAGAATTCCAGAGGAAGAGGGAAAGATTTATCACTTATACTGGAATAGTTCTCTAAAACATCTGAAATATTATGATTTTTTGCAGGACAAAATAGAACCATAGAGACCACCTTTCTTTATTCTCACCATAAATTAGACTTTTCTGGCTGCCATTCAGCAGGCAATCTAAGAATGGATTCAGCACTAAAGGCCAAGTGTTTAAGCTTTCCAGCATGGATTTCACTGTGATTTAGATATTAACACAGTGGAAGCTACTGTTTCTTGATTCAAATAAAGTAAAAATAAAAAAAGAAGAAGAGCATTCTGAAATCTAATTGGCTGTCAACATAAACAGGTATACTTTGTAGCCATAACTGCAGCAAAGTGTTCCCTGGTTTAGTAAGTTAATCATACAACCTCATGTGAATGCCACTTCCTGAGAAAGTCCAATGGACAAGTCATCTTGCCAGACTAAGACAGCAGCATTAAGACTATATATTAGTCTTAATTAGTCTTAAGCTATTGTGTTACCAAACACAAATCACAGAAACATGAAAAGATAACCTCACCATCTCTTAAAATGCATAATCTGAAGATAATTGTTTTAGCAAGTATCTAGATCAAATCCTTGTGCTAAGTTCTAAGTCAACACTATAGCATCTATTTGCCACTATTTAAAAGAAAGGGAGATAAAGCTGCATCTATGAAGTGTTGCATGTCTGTCTACTATCCTCAAGAAACTTTTGTTCTTACATACCATGTTTCAATTGTTTTGTTCTGTTTTCTCAACCACATATCTGAAGGTGATTTCAGAAGTAGATAGACAAGTTTTTCTTCTGATGAATAGTAGATGTGGGAAAGAGTATGAAAAAGCAATTCTGAAGGTCCTTCACACTCAACTGAGTTAGGCATCTGACATGTTATCAGGAGTTGTTATCTATATATGGATTGTCTACCAGTTAAACAAGATTTGGAAATATTTTTACTATAAAAATGAAGACACAGAACCCTTAGATCTGTGGGTGCTGTCTTAATTTTAACTTGAGTTTGAAGTTTGACAGTGAGTTCAGGGACCATGACACAGCTCGATTAACAAACGGCTAATGTTTCTTCTGAGTTTTCCACAGAGTTTAAATTTCCTTCCAAACAGTTGATAGTTTAGTGATGATTCACTAGCTAAGAATTTTGTGCTAGGCTGTGTATATGTCAGTGTCCATGAAGAAGAGAAATGACTCAGTATTATGATGACCTTGTTTAGAACATCTATTATGGCAATTAATCCCAACAACTAAATTGTAGGACACTAAGATGAATTTACAAACCCAACCAGGAGTGGAATGTCAGCCAGAAATATTTGAATGCAAATAAGTCTATGTGATTACTTCAATACGCAGGCCTACCGTACGTTAATATTCAACTGCAAAGGAAAAAATGTAGTGAATGCTAGTTTTGTTACTGAACTTTATGTCAAAGGAGAAGGTCAAATGTGACATTTAAAGTTTAAAGTTTCTTTAAGACAAGTCCTTGAATCAGCATAGCTCCTGGTGGAATCTCACATAAGAATTTTCAATAAACACTAATAGAATGAATAATGCATCAATTGCCTTAGAAGAACAAGATAAATTAATTACTTAAAAGGTATCTAAAGATAAATAAGTTCAATTATGTATACTTGAACTTGATCTTTGATAAAAATAATATAAGAATTTAGTTACTAATTTTTCAACATTTATACCTTAAAAAAATCTTAAAAATATTATTTAATTATTTTTATTTTTGAGTCAGAATTTTTCTGACTCAAATCATGCTCTTTTCTCAGCCTTCTTAGTTACATAATCCTACAATCATTCTTCACATGAGTTCAACATGCATGAATGTTACTTGGTATTACTACTAAAAACCTGGATCCAAATGTTGGGGAAAGGCTGAAATATCAGAGAAAGTGAGAACAAGCCACATCCAGTTTTTCCCTAGCCAACTCCTCAGGCCAAAAAGAAAAGATCCTGTCTTCGGGAATCCTCAGACTGAATGACCCTGAGTCCTGAGCCAAAAGGGTATAGCTGAACCATATCTCCTCCGGCCTTATCTCTTCCTATTTCCTCTTTCCCAGTGCTGAGATTAAAGGTGTATGCCACTATGGCCCTGTTTGTCCCTGGACTCACAAAGATTTAGAGGATCTTTGCCTCCTGAGCATTGGGATTAAAGGCGTGAATCACCACACTCTGACCTTTTTGGCTGGGCGTTGTCCTCTGATTTTCAGAAAAGCTTAATAAATACACAATATATTACCACAATGCACTCTCTGCCATGTCCAGTAATGGTATTCTACAAAAGAAAAAATTCTAAGTGGTATACACTACAATTTAAATGTTATAATACTATATAAAGTAATAGGATATGTACAAGCAGGTATATTATCCCAAAAGGGGTCACTGCACTTAATGTAGAGGCAGTTCAGATGCCATAGCTATGTTGTAGAAGTTAAGAGTATTATGGAAACACTGCCTTCTTATATACCCTCACAATGGCCATCACTTAAATCAAATATGTACCATCTCTGTGAACTACTGAGCTGCTCAAAAAAATATGAACCAGTAATGTGGCACAGGCCTTAAAGGCCATTTTTTCTTTTACTGTGCTAATATTTACTGAAAGACACATTTTTAAACTTAATTTAAAATTACCAATTTGAGGTTCAAACGGTATCTCAGCAGTTAAAGTGACAGTTGCTTCTCTGGAGAGCCAGAGTTTTGTTCCCAGCACCTCCAGCTCTGAGAGCTCTGGTGCCATCATTTGGCCCATGCAGGTATGAAACTATCAGTCCCAGACATACCATACATTCATCCATAGACATAAACAAAATAAAATAAATTTTAAAAGATTGCAGATAAATAAGACAGAAATTACTTTCAGGTTTTTATGTGTTATAATAATTTCAAATGAGTCTTTATGTGTATTAGTGATTCACCTGCATATTTCTATGAAAATCACATGTGTGAACAGTGCCGGGGAGGTCAGAACTATGGGTTGTTGGAATTCAAACCTGGGTTCTTGCATGTGAGCAGCAAGTGCTCTTATCTGTTATGCCATCTCTCCAGCTCCCCAGCTACAAATTTCTGTTTTAAAATACTTATGTTGAAGAGATTTTAAAGTAATATACAGAAAAGGAATTTTTATCTACATTTTTAAAAATTTAAGTATCAGATTTAAGCTGTTCTTACACTATTTTATAAAACTAAAGTGCACTTGTGAGAAATATTGCTCTGAGAAGTCTCAGGCACACAACATTGTTCTTCACATTTTAAATCCTTGCTCATTTATTTCTCTGCTACCATTACATGGCAGACTCAGAGTTCAAGCTATGCTCAAGTTATTTTTGTCCAAGAAAATACAAATACTAAGAAGTGTATTAAAGAATAAAGAATATCTTCAACAAGATATGAGAAATACTATTTCTATGAAATATGATTGAAACAAATATTTAAAGCAACATTAAGAGCAGTAAACAGGAGATGCAGAGGAAATGTTGCTGAGAAAAGACACTGAGTCACAAAGCTGAACAGAAAAATGAGTTAGTTTAAGACTAAAGAGCTAGCAAGTTATATTCCTGGGCCCCAGGTCAATCAGGATAAAAATAATATAAGCCTGTGTGTGATTATTTAAGGCTAAATGGGCTAAGAGTACGACCAAACCTCTGGGCTAGACAGGAAATCTTGGACTAGAAACCAATTATAACACAAGGTGGTCTCTTCTGCTTGCTTTTCTTGAATGTTTCTCTTTATGTTTGATGGCATAATGTTTGTATCCTAAGACCTTGCATGTTTATGCATTCTCTTATGCAGTGATTCTTTTCGGATAGTTTATTTATCTTGTACATATGTATTTTGAAAACTTTTAAACTTGTATTTTCTTATAAAGTATATGTACATGCTTCCATATGTTGGAGTGCATGTGTCACAATGCATGTGTGGCATTCAGAGATACCTAAAAAGAGTCTATTTCTTCCCTACCATGGAGGTTGTGGAGATTGCATCCAGGTACTTGAGAGTAGCCACAATACCTTACTTTGTGAGCCAACCCATATATTATATGAGTGTGTGCAAATATATTTGCATTTACTCCCCTTCCTCATCTCCTTTCTCATGCCTCAGGCTTCACTCTTGTGTTCCTATCCAGTTGGATGGCAACAAATCAACATCAATATTGAATTGGAAAATGATGTTCACACACTATTTTATAAACAAATTATAAGGATGTGTTATACACACACACACACACACACACACACACACACACACACACACAAACACGCATACCCCATACACTTCTCTGTTTAGAAGCAGTGTGGTATGTTACTATGAAGTTGGATTCCGAAGGTTATCTATTTGGATTCAATACCCAAATCCACCATACTCTTCTCTTAGTTCTACATATTCCAAATTCTTCAGTTGAGAAAATTATAATCTCTCCAAAAATTGCCACAAACATGAAATAATATGATGTACCAAGTTCTTAGCGTAATGTCTAAAACACATTTATATTGATTTATTGCTGACTTCAAAGAATGGCATTGGTCACTATATTCCTACAACAAAAGGAGATGAGCAAGCCTTGTAAAGAGTACAGAATACAATAGTTCTTTACTGTGGAGAAAAAATACTGTGCGTGCTGAGAATAACAGGCTTTGCTATTTTTATAAAATTGAACTCCTAGATAATTAATTTCTAAAAATTACAAGAATTCATATATATCTGCATGTTTAATAAGTTTACAATGATGCTCTTTTCAGCTCTTACTTTAAAATATTTTAAATATATTTTTTCTGCTTCTTAACTTTCAGAATTTAGTTTTGACAATGTAGAATAGAAATTTTTTTAAAAAAATAACTATTACAGAAAGGCATGAGATTATAAAAGAGGACACTTATAAAATCAGCATTCCAATTGGCCTGACTCAGGATGTTAAGGGAACTGGCCAGTATACTCACACATTTAGGAAATCTTCTTGAAAATCACAGTAGCCTCTGAAAACCTGTTTGCCTTTAGTCTTTCACTCTCTACTTTCTCCCGAAGCTTTTCAGATACAGCTGTAGACAGCTGTGTGCTACTCAAGGACCTTCAAGCTTTCCCCACTGGCCACAGGATGTTTCTTGCACAGTCTCATATTGAAAACAAAGTGCAATATGACACAGTTTCTGCTGCGCACAAAATGATGGGTTTTTTTGTGTTTTAAAAAAACAGTGCAGATTATTTGATCCTCTTCAGTATGACCTGTACTGCCCATACTAGTCAATATTGCTATTACTCTGTCTCCACTGCTCCCTAAACTCTCCATGAGAACTGAACTGTAATATGAGTGGAACTATTTCACACCTCCATGGTGCCAGATGTTTCACCGGGAATTCAGAAACAAACAGGAAGGAAGGTCAACGTGCAACATGAGTCCTCAGTGGGGGCTAGCCACACCCCATTCAGAGTCCTGAGTCCCCAAAGCTACGCCTTAGGCCTCCCTCAATAGTGCCTGAACCCCACTACACTGACTGACTTTTGTCTTTCTAATGTCAAGCGTTTTAATTTTTAAATTGTTGGTCAAGTATCTACAAAGGCTGGCTTTGCCCCCTAAGAACAAAAAATTTATATGTATAGTGTGCTCTGGTGGTATTTTAGGGCTATGCTTTAATGCTTTTCATAACCAGTTACATATTATCTGAGCTTTCCTACTGTTATGCATAGGCTTGTGGAGGACAAAAATCACTTCTTGTGATTACTTTTTTTCGAAGATCGCCCATGAAATTTACTTAAGTATCAAAGGTATAAATAATGTTTAATACTTACTAAATTGATTGAATTATATTGATTACAAAAGTTCTTACTCAAATCTCTTATTTTAAAACTAGACATGGAGATTAATTTTCAGATTTACTCTCATTTTGTAATACAAATATAGTTGACTTTTTCTAATAAATTTTTAGAAAGTGTGGTTGTATGACTATGAACTATACCTCACTCCTTCCCACAAAGGCTTATGAATTATAACATTTGTCCCCTGATGGTGATGTTCTTTGGGGAACCACATATTCATCCATCCTTGAGCTTGTTGAGTTATATTATAGTTCTACTTTTAATTTTTTTGCCAATGATCATATTTATTTTTAAAATAGTATCTTACTGCGTAGCCTCAGCTAACCACAAACTCATAACAACAGTTGACTTTTCACAAACTGTAATTAATACAAAAATTTTACAATTAGCACTTGTGTGTTAAATTAAATCATTTGAAATGACCATTATTTTTATACCTTGAATCCAGTCAAATAGAAGTGTATTTGTGATTTTGAAACACATAACACCTCAAAATTAATGCACGCAAAAACAATGACTTATCTATTTTCTTTTTATGCCACTATATTGATGGATTGTTCTAAATTCCCCTGTATATAAGAACACCTGCCATTTCCAATCTAGTGTATACTTTCAAGCAGAAGTTTACCAGCTCAAATCTTAATTATGAATGTATCTTTTATAGTCTTTTCATATAGTCTACCAAAGATTCAGATTCAGGGGCCTGAGGCATGGCTACTTTTGATGGGACATATTCAGTCCACCACAAACTATAGTAATATTTATTAATAATCCAAGCAATGGAAGTAGTTAAGAGGTATAACTAAAACAGCTAATTCTTGGGCACTAAAGTGTCTTACTGAGTTCTCCCCATTTTAAATGTGTAGTCTGTTACTCATACAGAGGAACAGGTGGTCTCAATGTAAGGTGTACAAATTACTTTCTCAGCAAGTGATGAACATTTAGGTTATTAATCAACTGCATTTTATGATCATTAAGTCCAATCATTAAATAATCCACATGATATTCTACTGGGAAACTTGCTTCATAAACCCATATATTAGATTTGCTTCCAATATTTAAGCAGACATACCTTCACAAGCACATGGCCCTGCTGAGCACTTCCTAGCTATTATCATTAGTGTATTTATCAGGAGACTCATTACTATCAACATGTTTACAAGTCAAGTTGATCTGATTATGTGCATCCTTTCCTTGGAAAACTGACTTTGTAGTGGGAGGAAACTAGATGACAAACCAGCTACCTTAAATGCTTTCCCTACAGTCAGTTAGCAGGAGCTGATGCCAGAAAGGACACCATCAAGCAAACAAAGACAAAGCTGAGTTTATAGAGCTTCAGGTATGAGAGGAAGTTTATATGATAAAACTAAGTTTTCTTATACTAAACTATTAATATTGATACACATGGGTAATCATGAAAAGATCATCTAGTTAAATAGCATTAGGAAGTCAACATGTGAGGAGATAGAGAAAATGCAACAGTAAATTCCTTAATAGAAGATAGAAAAGAGGTAACTAGTATCCAAAAGAAGATGCAGAGCACAGAAATTAAAGAAAGGGGAAAACAGAATATGTGTTAAAATAATTATAATTGATGAAGGGTGAAGGTTCCAGAAATTTGAAAGGAACAGAAAGTAATCTCGTCATTCATGGAGGAATATCTCACATGGAGGAATATCTCACACATCACCAAACAAGAAGTTCAAGCATAAAGGGACCAAGTATCAGGCAATGGTGCATGCCTTTAATCCCAGCACTTGGGAGGCTGAGGCAGGTGGATCTTTGTGAATTTGAGGCCAGCCAGATCTACGGAGTGAGTTCCCAGACAGAAACTCATCTTCAAAAGGAGACAGAGAGAGAGAGATAGAAAGCTTAAAAAGTAGTCATCTGATGTTAATCTAGCCTCATGTGTAAGGGCCAACTATCAGAAATGAGAAAACAACCCACACACCACAAGAGAGACACAGACTGAGAGACAAACAATGAAACAACAAGAGTCTAATTTTAAAAAATCACAACTATACTTCACTCAAATAACGTAGCAGCCACTGTCTTTATATACTACAAGAAATTTAAAAATGCAAATACAACATATATCATAGGAAATTCTGAAGTACAAGTAGTTAATTAGCTTCAGAATTAGATGTTATTGTCTACAAAAGACATTTTAAAATGATGCATCAGTTTTTAGAGTAGAGTCTAATAGAGGTTTTAGAATCTGCTTATAAAATGCCCCTAATTTTTTGTCACACAGTGAAAATTACTTGAAAGTTGTTAGCCATTATCATTTACTTTTAATTATAAAATATTAGCACTATTGGAAAACTGTTATTGCTTTGAAAGATCATAATTCACTTACAGAAAATATTATGTTTAAAAACCAGTCACATAGTTTATGTCCAGTAACAACTGCTAAAACAATCACTTTCCCACCATTAACACATTTTTTTAAAATGGGAAGAATATACAAGAGTAATGGTTCCAAAGCTGCTTGGCCAATTCACCAAGCTGTAAGGAGCCATGGTGAAGGCTACAAATCAGAAATGTTTAAAATTTGTGTGTCCACACCTTAGATAGGGGGCTGAAATACTATATAAGAACTAGAAAGTAAATTTCAATACTGTGTCTTCTAGAAGTGTCAGGGAAGCTACATCATGATACTACATTATGCCTGCAGAAATAAAGTCTGGACAATGAAAACACATTTAGACATGCTCATGTGGAAGGGAACAAACTCATTGAGTCTCATTACCTAGAAAAAGAACTATAGGAAACTAACAATTTCAGAGAAAGGGAGAATTAGTCTCCCCAGAGATAAGGGCCCTAACTGATTATCCAAGATAAATTTGTCATCACTGACATAATATATACAAGCAAATCTAAAAAGGCCTATTAATTTTTATGTGCATATCTGTGTAATATATATATAAACATATATACATACATATATATATATATATATATATATATATATATGAAAAAGAGATCATGAATTTAAGAGACAGTGAAAGAGGCAGCCTGAAAATAAAAAGGACATAGGAGTGTCCTTTTTAAGCAAAGGGAAAAGGGAAAGATATAAGTATATTTCAAATTTATTTAAATAAATGAGGAAGTGTGGTGGTTTGAAATAAAATGATCCTCCCCAAAAGCAACACTATTAGGAGGTGTGGCTTTGTTGGAGTAGGTATGGCCATATAGGAGTAAGTGTGTCAATTTAGGGGTGGACTATGAGGTCTCCTTTGCTCAACCTATGTTGAGCATGGTAGATAGTGTGTTTCCAGTTCTCAGCAGATGAAGATATAGAACTCTCCACTCCTTCTCCAGCACCATGTCTGCCTGCATGCAGCCAAACCCCACCATGATGATAACAAACTAAATCTCTGAAACTGTAATCCACACAATTAAATGTTTTCCTTTATGGGAGTTGTTATTTTCATGGTGTCCCTTCACAACAATAGAAGCCTTAACTAAGACAGAAAGTAAATAAAAATTCTGCTCAAAAAAAGCTTTAAATATATTAATGGGTTGACAAAGAAGAGGACATAGACACTGTAGTTTCTGAACAAAATCACTCTACTCCAGCAAACAACTAGAATGGTATATGCTGACCAGGCTTCATAGTTCTCATTTTTGTGGCCAGACAAAATAGAGATAAGTATAATGTATACAAATTCTGATCAACATAACATGATAAACATTACTGCAAAAATATTTTCCATTCTTCCAAATTATATGACATGTTCTAAAAGTAACTCAGGATGAAGAAAAAAATTGTATCTAGTGAAGTTTAGATTCATGACCACACTGACCAATGCTAAAATAATATATGAACACCTAAACATAAAATATTATTTATTAAAATAACTAGTTTGATAAAACAAAACTAATAGTAATATTTTTCTGGAACTTCTACTGAATATAATATTTCTTTTTTGTTTTTTTCTAGAAAAGTTGTCTTTATTATATATATATTTATTTATTATTTGGAGATTTTACATCATGCACATAATCAAACTGTGTTGTTGGTTCTCTCAGATTCACACACACTCTTATGATCTCCCCACAAATTAAAACCAGAAGACATTTAGGAAATTTGCAAATTAGCCAAAATGAATAAATATAAGAGGAAATTATAAGATAGATCAGAAAAGTTTTTGAACTGAATGGAATATAAGGCAGTACTCATTAAAATTGGAATCAGTAGATAAGAAAATGAACTCAGGAAACTATATAAAACCATGCTTCCATTGGACAAAAATATGCACATTTAATAATGGAAGTAGATACCTTAACCAATTAGAAAATGAAAACCACATGAAAATTAAGATAATCAGAAGTAAAAAAAAAAACTTTTAAGATAACAGCACTTTTCAATAATGTAAAAACAATAAGGAGACCACTGAGTCCAACACTGCTCATTTATCACAAGTTAATTATGGTGAAGAGTTAATGTTCTAGAACTCAGTCTAAATCACCTAAAGTTGATTCTTTTCAAGATCACTGAGTCTAATAAAGACTTAGCTAGAGTAATGAAGAAAAAAGGTCATGGATTAGTAAATTTAAAAATAAAAGCTACCATAGTATGATAGTTAAAGATAAGACATTTTCCTCAAGATAAAGACAATATTATATTGAACAATGAACTACTGTTGGTGGTGAATAACCTGAAAGAATGAGCAATAAAGGGAAATAAAAGTAACTTAGGGTAATGAAGGGTTAGTTTAGGAAGGAAGAATATATTTCATCCCAGCGATGACAGTACTTACTATACATAAAAAAAAAAAATCCCAGAGTACAGTTAAAAAATATAACTAGGATTACAAAGAACAGTTTAGTCAGGTCACTGGGCAAAAGATTACAGTAAAAAAATCAATAATGTTTCTTTTACTAGAAATTAAAAGTTCAAAAATGAAATCACAAAAAAATTCCAGTTACAAAATAATTAAAAACAGGGCCTAAAGAGATGACACACAGGCTTAAAGAACTGGATCCTCTTTCAGAGAACCTGCAGCCACATGACAGTCAGTAACTTAGGTTTTAACATATGTAAAAGAAACACTGCTAAAGCTCGAATCCCACATCAATTCTTACACCCTAATAGTGGGAGACTTCAATACCCCACTCTCAACCCTGGATAGATCAACCAGACAGAGCCTCAACAGAGAAATAAGAAGTCTAAATGAGGTTATGATGCAAATGGATTTCATAGATATCTACAGAACCTTCCACCCAAAGGCAA
>PVIH01016009.1:0-47255 GCA_004025045.1 Sigmodon hispidus
TGACAAAATCCAACACTCCTTTATGATTAAAGCCCTGGAGAGATCAGGAATACAGGGAGAATACCTAAATATAATAAAGGCGATTTACAAGAAGCCGACAGCCAATATCAAACTTAATGGAGAAAAACTCAAAGCAATCCCACTAAAGTCAGGAACTAGACAAGGATGTCCTCTCTCCCCTTATCTATTCAATATAGTTTTCGAAGTTTTAGCTAAAGCAATAAAGGAACAAAAAGAGATTAAGTGCATACAAATTGGAAAAGAAGAAGTGAAGCCATCTCTATTTGCAGATGATATGATTGTATACATAAGTGACCCACAAAACTCTTCCAAGGAACTGCTACAGCTGATAAATACCTTCAGCAATGTAGCAGGATACAAGATTAACTCAAAGAAATCAGTAGCCCTTCTATATACTAAAGAGAGAAGAACTGAAAAAGAAATAAGGGAAACATTACTCTTCATAATACCTGCAAATAATGTTAAATACCTTGGAGTAACTATAACCAAAGAAGTAACAGACCTATTTGACAAAAATTTTAAAACACTGAAGAAAGAAATTGAAGAGGATATCAGAAAATGGAAAGCTCTCCCATGTTCCTGGATTGGTAGGATTAACATAGTAAAAATGGCAATTCTACCAAAGGCAATCTACAGATTCAATGCACTGCCCATCAAAATCCCAACACAATATTTTTTGGACCTTGAAAGAACAATACTCAGTTTCATTTGGAATAACAGGAAAGCCAGGATTGCCAAAACAATTTTCCTCAACAAAACCATACCTGACTTCAAGCTATACTATAGAGCTACAGTAATAAAAACAGCCTGGTATTGTCATAAAAACAGACTTGTGGACCATTTGAATAGAATTGAGGATCCAGACATTAACCCAAAAACCTATGAACACCTGATCTTTGACAAAGAGTCCCAAAACATTCAATGGAAAAAAGATAGTATATTTAACAAATGGTGTTGGCATAGCAGGATGGAATTGTGCAGAAAAATGCAAATAGATCCAAACCTGTCACCCTGCACAAAACTCAAATCAAAGTGGATCAAAGACCTCAACTTAAACCCAACCACTTTGAACTTAATAGAAAAGAAAGTGGGAAATACACTTCTACAAATTGGCACAGGTGACCACTTCCTAAATATAACACCAGTGGCACAGACACTAAAACCAACAATCAATAAGTGGGATCTCCTGAAGCTTGGAAGCTTCTGCAAAGCCAAGGACACTGTCAATAGGACAAAACGACAGCCTACAGAATGGGAAAATATTTTCACCAACCCTACAAGTGATAGAGGACTGATCTCTAAGGTATATAAAGAGCTCAAGAATTTAGAGCCCAAAACCTTGAATAACCCTATCAAAAAAATGGGGTACAAATCTAAAAAGGGAATTCTCAGCAGAGGAACTATGAATGGCTGAAAGGCACCTGAAAAAGTGCTCTTCATCTTTAGCCATCAGAGAAATGCAAATCAAAACAACTTTGAGATACCACCTAACACCTATTAGAGTGGCTGAGATAAAAGGCACAGATGACAGCCTATGTTGGAGAGGATGTGGAACAAGGTGAACACTCCTCCATTGTTGGTGGGAGTGTAAGCTTGTGCAGCCACTTTGGAATGCAATATGGCAGTTTCTCAGAAAATTGAGAATCAATCTTCCCAAGGACCCAGCAATACCACTTCTGGGTGTATACCCTAAAGAGGCACATTCACACTCCAAAGGTATTAGCTCAACTATGTTCATAGCAGCATTATTTGTAATAGCAAAAACCTGGAAACAACCTAGATGTCCCTCAACTGAAGAATGGATTAACAAACTGTTTTACATCTACACAATGGAATACTACTCAGCAGTAAGAAAAAATGATATCCTAAAATTTGCAGGCAAATGGATGGATTTGGAGAATATCCTCTTGAGTGAGGTATCACAATCTCAGAAAGATAAGAAGGGGATGTATTCACTCATTAGTGGTCTCTAAACAAACAAACAAGAAAAAAAAGCCAAGCATACCCAAGCTGCAAACCACAACTACTGAACAGCTTGGGATCAGAAACACCCTGGACTGATCCTTCGGACCCCACTCCAACTATAGGAACACCTGACTCACTCTTGAGGGAGGATGGACATAACTGGATTTGGCCAGGAGTGGAGACTGATCCAAACATTATTAGGTCAGTGGGACCATAGGACTGTCTACTCCCTGCCCAGGGAGGGGATGGGGAGTTGCAGAGAAGAAAAATGACCTTATGTGGGGTGGGAGGGGGAAGGGACCTTGAATGGGGATATACAGGGGTGGAAAAAAAATTCAGAGGGAAAGCTGAACACAGAGTAAATATATGTGTATTAATCTTATTTGCATTATTACCCTTGATAAGTCATGCTTATGATTTTTATCCTCTTTATAGTTATTGTTAACTTTTCAGCATTTTAAATTCATTTTATTGTTTTTTGATAAATACAAAAGAAAAAAAGAAAAAAAAAGAAAACTGATGAAATGTACACTTCTCAGGAAAATTTTATTAAAATATTACCAATTTTATAAATTATTAAAATGCTATTTTATTTGTTTTGTATATGTATTTGAATGTTTCTATGTGTGCAGGTGTGCATGCATTGTGTTCATATTTGCATGTGTGGAGACTAAACAATCTGTGGTTTTCCTTGGGCTTTATGTACCTAGTTCATTGAAGCAGGATCTCTCACTGGCTTAAAACAATGAGTAGGATAATCAGGCTGGTCAGCAAGCCCTTGACATCCAACCTGTTCTGCCTTCCAAGCACCACTACACCAAACTTTAAAATGCTGTGTGCTCATTTGCTTTATGTGATTGTTTTTAAGCATAGAAAAATCTTTAGTAAATAAACTTTAAAAATCTTTGCAAATCTAAAATTCTGTCATTCTAGCCCACATATTCAAGATTAGTTTGGGGCCTAAAAGTGTAATAACCTCTTAGAGTGCTTGACTAGCATGAAATTTATGTTCATTACCAACAAAGCACACACACACACATGCACACACATGACTAATTATGTAACAGACACACCATTATATGGGACATTATTTATGAATACTTCTATTTTAAATAATTGTATTTGTGAGAGTAAAACAAGATAAATGTCCCAACAGAAGTGATGTTGTTACCCTTGAATTTTCTAACAATTTGTTTTCACTAGTCACTCAGACTGATAACTTCAAGCCAAAAGATATATTAGGGAAATTACAACACATATTCATAGGTTTGCCTTCTAGTTTATCTAATGAAAATTATACAACCTAGTAGTACACACAAAATAATCTGTAAATTTTTGCAGGATTAAAATTAATCAAACTTACAAAATATTATCTGAGGTTTTTTTAATGTCTATCTTTAGCATAGCTCACATTAGGTTTCTAAACTTCTCATACCTGTTGGGGATGAGGAAACCTCATGGAGAAACCAATACTGTAGACAAACATATTTAATGAGGCTTGTTTATCTATTATCCCTGGAGTCCAGAATTACAATGAGATTTTATTTTCTACACTTAGCCATAGCTAGAGCTTCATCAAGTCTCTGCCAGGAAGTTGAGCCAGCTCTGAAAGGAGAGTCTCTAAGCAGTTTAGTAAATGCTAAATGGAAGGCCTGGGTTATCTGAGTACATGAAACTCAAAAGTAATAGCTTAGTACTTCAGAACAGGAGCCTCTGCTTCTCAGAACAACATTTTAGACTATGTTAAGAGATCCACAGTTTTAGTCATTCAAATCGTACCCTACCTGCAGAGTATCTTTCCAGCACTAATAGAGTCTGAACTCCTGCCTCCACAGAAGGGCTGTATCACACATGTGTTTGTTCCTTTGGCTTGTGATCAAAACAGTCTCCAAGATAAGTGTCATAAATTACACATTAAAAAGATTTTGCTTTTCCTATGCCTGTAGACATTATGTCTTCAACACCTCAGGGCTTTAGTGAAATGCTCTTTGCTCTTTCCAGTAATAACGGTCCAATTCACTCAATCACAAATTAGGCTCAAAAATGCCAGTTCAGCTTGGCTCCATCTATATAAATTAGACCAAAGTCTCCATAACAAGAAGAATATTTTGTAGAATGGAATGGAAAAAATAGATTTTTCCTTTAATGAAAAAATTATGAACCTCTTAAAATGGAGCTTAATAGAAGTGATCTGAATTGGGCTTTAGTTTTGACCTCGGGTATTTTTCCTCTTTATAGGAAGCATAAGAACTAATAGTTATTTGACTGAAATTTCATTGAAAAGTATTTGGTATAAGTCTTCCTGGAAAACCTGCAACTGATTCCATAACTGAAAAATTTACTTGAACAGGTAAAGCCTTGTAATGTAGTTAAATGTACTAACATTCATTCCATCCACAAGACTTTCCATATTAAATAAGGCTCGAATTTCTACTTATTAAATGATCATGTGATCTTTTAGAATAATTAGAGGAATCCTTCAAATATCTAGATCTCAACTACAGAGAAACCTTAATATTTTAGAATATAAAAAACAAACCAGAAGTTTCCAAGGACCCTAAATAAATCTCATTTTTTAAGAAAATTTAAAAACAAAGCTTATATCTACAGTATCAGAGAGAAGGAGTTAGCAAAATTTCCTAGATTGCTGTTTTGTCGTTGTTCTCTTCAATTTTATTTACTTTTATTTATTTTAGCTAAGAAACTGATTATCCATATAAGGGGCATATCCTAGGAAATGAGCATTTTCTTAATTTAGAAAAAAAAATATGGCTTATCTTTAGTATTCTAGGCTCCTCTGGTATAAATTCCCTTATTAAAAGTAAAGTTTGGTAATACAGTAACATCAGAAAATTTGAAGGCAAATTAATAGAACTAGGGAAAAAAACTATCCTGAATGAAATAACCCAGACCTAGAAAGACAAATGTGCTATGGACTCATTCCTAAGTGAAGATTTGCTGTTAAGTAAAGGACAGTTATGCTACAATCTGCAGATCCAGAGACTAGTTAACAAGGAGTACCCAGGGGAAGAGGATTGCATGGATCTCCTGGGACGGAAAAATAGATGAGTTCTCCTAGGTGGACTGGGGACAAGTGGGGATGAAAACTTGAGAGAACTGGTTGGGGGGTTGATGGATGGGGAGAGTACTGAAAGATGACTGGAAAGAGGGGACATTTCATGGCAAGGGGAATTCTCGGGAATCTACAAGGATGACCCCAGTTAAGTCTCCTCATAATAGTGGATATGTAGTGTGAACTAGCCATCTCCTGTAATCAAACTTGTAACTACCCAAATTGTTATTAGACAGCCTTCGTTCAGTAACTAAAGGAAACAGATGCCAAGACCCACAGCCAAACAGTGGGCTGAGTTTGGAGAACTCTGCTGAAGAGAAGGACGGAGAACTATAGAAGTCAGGTGGTTCAAGACCATCACAAGAAAACCCACAGAAACAATTAATCTTGCTCATTGAAGCTCACAGAGCCTGAGCCAACAACCAGGGAGCCTGAATGGGACCAACCTAAGCCCTATACATATATGTGACAGCTATGTAGGTTGGTCTACTTCTGAGACTCCTAACAGTGGGGACAGTGTCTGTCTTTGATTCTTCTGCTGGCTCTTGGAACTCTATTCTTCATTCTGGATGGCCTTCCTTTGCCTTGAGTCGCCATGCATAGTTGATACCCATGGGATGACTGCACCTTTCTGACCAGAAACAAAGGAGTAGATTGTGGCTGGTGGTGGGGGAGGTGGGAGGGATGGGGTGGAGAGAAGGTTTGAGAGCGAATGGGAGGAATGAAAGGAGGGGAAACTGTGGTCAGGTTGTAAAATTAATTAACTAAGTAAAATTTAAAAAGTAAAGTTTGGACCTATAAAGATATTTACCCTTTTCTTGGAAAGATAAGATTTGTGCGTCTTGGAACACACCTAACATAACTGTCTTGCCTGCTCATGGGTGCAAAAATAGCTAACACAAAAGAGACTGTAGAAGTAAACACCTATGAGAAAGGCTTGTTCTGAAAGTACAACTATTTAATATATTTAATACAAAGGGGTCAAAGATCTGGAGATCTGATGTAGAAGCAGATGGGTCTTGACCTTGGAAACATACAGACACTCTCTTAAAACTGAAGCTCAACAGATGTCCTATGCTTTAATCAAATGGATTATAAAACTCCCTCTACCATAGAACATAAACAAGGAGTAAATGGAAAAACAAAGCAGTTTGTTTCAACAATTCCCTCAACACAATTCCCTATACTACAGTCATGAAATCACTCCCTAGGAGTTTCCGCAGAGTCTACTTAAACTAATATTTAGAGACAATTCTATTAAGCCAAGACTTCCAGCCTACGGGTGATATAAAATACGCAAATGGAGTAGAGAAAATAGAGAAGATCAATAAGAAAACCATTCAAAAGACAGACCCTGGACAGCAATGATCACTGAGAATGTGACTGAAACAGAAGAAAGCATGAATGCAGACATGCCAGTGGTCCAGGGGATATGAATTCAGAGTGGAAACAGAATACCTCTGAGGTCTTTAAAAGCTTTGGGGAAATCAGGACTCATAGCATTTTATAACTTTAGGCTTCAATCGTGTAAAAAAGTCACTTGTATATTTGTATGGAATAGTGTGCATTTAAAAATAAATACATAGATGAAAATGGAAGGTAGATAGATAGATAGGTAGATAGATAAATACATGAAAATACAAATAAGTTAATCAAAGTTTTTAAAATTATAGTTGACAAATGCAAAGGCATTCATTAAGATTATGATGAAAAACTGAAGTGATTCCAGTTCAGCTTTATCATACTTTTTCAAGGTGTTTAATAATGTATATCAGTGGTAGAATGCCCAAACTTATCTACATAATTGAAATCATCAACAAAACAGTAGCCTTTAGAGTCAAAGTTGAAAATATTACAATGTACTCCATATTGATCTATGTGCTAGAATTCTATTGTTTGAACTCATATTTTAAAAATGACACTATTGAAATAATAGATTCTATATTTCAAAAGTTGTTTAGTTAAGAAAGGAAAACTTTTCTGATGTTATTAAAAGGTTATATTTAGAAGTATTTATGCCTATGAATATTCTATACATATATGCATGTAATAGCAATCAATGAAAAGAGAAGCCATGAATTTGAGGAGAGAACAAAGAAAGGTAAATAGGAGGAATTGGAAAGAGCAGAAGGAAGAAATTATTTAATTATATCATAATCTCAAATATAAAAGAAAAATATAATTTCAAGTTTAATCATTTCAATATTAATGGGCCAATTTTCAAATACCAATAACTGTAAATGAGGTTGCTCCAATAACATTAGATGCCTATGAATTTGTTAAATTGGTCTGCTGGAAAGAAGGTAGTCTACTAAAAATTGCCCAATAATTTAAGTTATTCATTCATTTTTTTCCTTTCTTCTTTGAATAACATAATTTTTAAGGTTTCATTGTATCTAGCTTGGCACTTAACTTCTAAAACTCACAATCTTGGCACCAAATTTGGCTACCAGTACATCTTTATTTTCTTATGGATCTTTTTTGTTCTAGATACATTTAGCTTCCTCAACCCTGTTAGAGTCACATAATTTCAAAATACACCTGTTCATTGTACACATTTTGAAATACCTCACTAATCCTGAGTCACCAGCTTTATGCTCCTTCTGTTTCTTTTAAATGTGGAATTTATTTGTTCTCAAAAAGTCCTTGTTATTTCAAAGGAGCATTTGCAAAGAAAAGCTTTCTTGTTACTTAGTCTAGAGGACTGGCCAATACCTGGACAGTGTTCCTCAACCATAATATTAGCATCTCAGGGAGATGGATAATATTAACCCCAAATCATTATGACAAAAAAATCAGGAAACATGTGGTTTGTAAAATGTGCAGGTTGACAGATTCTGATGCAAGATCTGAGACAAGATGAGCACACTAAGATGAATGAACGTTGGGTTTAAATGATGTTTAAATCACAACTCCACATTTTAAGAAAAGTTAACCAACACTATCCTTATGTTTATTTTTTCTTAGCACAGCATTCTAAAACAAACTTTGTGCCTTTGTTTGGTGTGGTTTCAAGAGCATTTTTGGCTTGAGGAGTTTTGTCTTTTTAAAGATTTTTTTTGAGATAATAATACAATTACATCATTTCCCTCTTCCCCTTCCTCACTCCAAACCTCCCCATATACCTTGATCACATTTAAATATATGGTCTCTTTTTCTTTAATTGTTGTTACATTCCTACATGTATATACATATATGCATTTTATTTCTTATAGTACTGAAGTTCAAACCCAGGTCCTCGAGAATGTTTGTTCAGCACTCTACCACTGAGTCATATCTTCAAACCGAAAAGAGCATTGTTTATTTATTTGCTAATAATTGACTTATTTTGCAATATTAGTTATTGAACCTAGGACAGATTTCATTCATACTAGGCAATCACTCTAATATTGAGCTAGAGGCCTAGATTTAAAAAATATTCTTAAAACATGAAGATTAAAATGTCACTTTATAAATTCCCAAGATTGTTTAGTGGGAGAGGGGAAGTGGGAGGCGTGGAGGGGGAACTATGGTTGAGATATATTGTGAGAGAATTTTTAAAAAGAGAAGAAAATATTAAATGTGACAAATATTTTCTTCAACGGTAAACTTCATTCCTTAAATATGAATTTAGAAATTTTTTCATTACCACTTAACTAACAGTATTAAACCCAAGATCAGTAATAATGTTAATACATAAATGCAGTCTGTCTCAGGACAATGTACAGGCTTACCACATTCTTATATAACGAGCAACATTTTGAGTCCATACCATTAAAGCTTTTCCTACAAAATACATATAAGTACAAGTGAGTACATTAAGAAACAAGCTTGAGTCCACCCAGGGTGATGAAAAAGCAGAACTAGTACTTGCTACACCCCTAAGAGTAATTAGCATGTACCATCAGCTAAGAACACTATCTTTTCACATCCACTATTATTCTTGTTCACTTCCCCAGCACAGCGCACAGGAGGACATGCTGTCAGCGTACAAAACTGTAGGTAGATAGAGCTCAACTCAACATCCATTAGATGGCCTACCATTGAGGAGGGCTCTCTCTCTTAGCTAATTGCAAGTACAACCCGACAAATCTAATTCAGTCCTCCAGACTGTCTGACAGCACTTTCAATTCATAGGAAAGTAAGCATGCTTGAGAAGGAAGAGAGAATAGCTTACTTTCAAGAAGTTTTGGAATGATTTATAAATTTTTTATATGTATGTGATATTTTAGTCGTCTGTATTTTGTCTCATCTTTATTGAGATTTCATCAATGCAGAGAAAGTAGAGGTACCTGAGAAAACTTGAAAGAGTTGTGTGTGTGTGTGTGTGTGTGCGTGTGTGTGTGCATGCGCATGTGTGTGTCTGTCTGACTGTTTTCTCTCTGTTTGTCTGCCTGTGTCTGTGCTTGTGTACAAAAGACAGCATGATCTACCCCTGGAAGACCTGCAGTAGAACATGGTAATTCCATATGATGAAAGTCAGAAGAGGTGAATCATAGAATCTGGAATTCATAATTTAAATCATGATTTGGAAGAAGAAATTTTATTTCTAATTAAAGAAATCCTTTCCTCTTTTCAAGAAAAATATCTCTTCCATATACCAAATGTCTAAAATAGCCAATACTATTGGCTATTTAAAAAAGCAAAAAGATTAAACTGCTTGCAAAACTCTGCAAAATGAATGGAAATATATCAGTTTTCTATTAAGATGCATTTAAACCAATTAAGATATCTAAAAGCATCCCAGCAGAGACGCAGCTTCAAGGAGCCACTGAGTAGGCAATTTTTTAAATGCCCCTTGATAGTTATGTCCAAGAGTAACATGAAGCCTGTTTCCCTTCCTGGCACAGCTGATGTGGGGTGCCTATTTAAATTATGACAAAATACACTGGCATTTCATAAAATTACCAGTTTTGTACAAAGCAGCATTTACTAAACTTCTACAATCTCCATTGCAAATTAAATTCCAGTGTCAGTGCCAGGCTAATTTTCTAAAAGGCTCTTCAGAAAAGAGGTTTATGGAATATTCCTTATGAGTTTCTCACTATGCTAAGCAATTTTCATACATTATCTCATGTAACTTTCACATCCATGAGGAAGACTCCATTTACATCCCATGACTTACTTTACAAATGAGTAAAGGAAACACAGTGGTTAAGACACTTGTCCAATATCACACAGCTATTACAGAATCATGGTGTGTGTGTGTGTGTGTGTGTGTGTGTGTGTGTGTGTGTGTGTGTGTGTGTGTTACTAGGCTTCCCATTTCCCTATTCCTACAGATTGCCTTTTAAAGTTACCTCTGCTAAGGTCTTTGGAAAGTGAAACCCCATAACCCTTAGAAAACTGTCTCCTCTGTTCAAAACTAGAAATGAAAGATTGAAAATTTGTGTTGAATGAGAGCCAACCTGAGGGGATGTCTACAAAGAGTAAGGGTATTTCAAATACAGCCTCCCCTTTTTTTCTCTGAAACCACAGGAAACAGTTCTCTATGGGGACTTTTCCAAGTAACAATACATGAAAGTTGAGGACTCGTCCACTTTTACCACAAGTTGAAAACACCCTAACCTTCCATGGTCTATTATAGCAAGTGGTCTATAAATCTAAGCAATTTTGATTTCTTACATGCCTCCCAACTGTCATGTTTTCTTAACTGAAAGCAAGAGTCACAATTGTGTATATTTCATGAGCCTGCAGTGGCTTGGCTCTAACAGACACTGCTGTACATTTCAACACAGGACAAAGTTGTTCTCAAAATAGTAAAAAATGGGATAAATCTGTTTTTTTTTTAAAGGCTTAAATATGGTTTAAAAAAATCAATCTAAAAACTGTTCAAGGCAGCTCAGAGGCTGGGGATAACATGAGGAAAGGGATTGGGAGGCTCTAAAGAGCCAGTACCAGTTGCTAATACTTAATCTCTTTAAATAATGAATTAGCTGCTCATATCTACAGTGGCTGCTAAGAGAAAGCACTTTCTTTGTGGAGTGAAATAAAGCTTGAATACCTATGAATTATTCAATATAAAGTGTGCCAGTTAAAATGCCTTGATAGTGGAAGTCAAGTGTAAGATTCTCTCTTGTCTGTCAAAAAGCGTTTCTCCAGTGTTACTGAGCTCTGAAGGAGGGGCCCAGTGAGAGAAACAAGAAAAGAGAAAAGCCATCAAGAAACAACATAATAATGTGCTAAGCATTCAATCCCAGTGCAGAGCAGTCTCCTCAGTACAGGGAAAGCTTTATGGCATGCCCTGACAAGCAGGTCTTACCACTCAGCGCCTGCCTTCTCTGCCCTCCACTATGGTAGAGTCTAAGGTCACTATAGCCTCCTGTCCATTGGAGGCAAGGGCTACTAATGTCCCAGTTACCAATGACTGAGATAAATGCATTTCCTTCAAGGATGTCTACTAGAAGAGGTCAGTAGTTGCCTTTTGGTCAATTTAGAAATTTTAAAACAAAAAAAATGATTAAATATAAAGCATAGTAGAATGCAGATGACTACAGAATGGCAGTTCACAATACCCTCTTATCTGTACCTTTGTGAAGTGTTTCATGTGCAGATGGTTTTCATAGCCAGTGCTCCCTAGGTGACTTTCCAGATTATTAAAGTAGTGGAAGGTTGTGTTTTAGCTGTAAGATTTTTTAGGTATGTGTATGAGTATGCACACATGCATGCATGTGCCCAGAGAGGCCAGAAGAGGCTATTCAATCTTCTGGACCTGGAGTTAAAGGTGGTTGTGAGAAGCCTATATGGAGCTGTGATCCTACTCAGACCCTCTGCAAGCAAGTGCTCCTAACTGTTGAACCAATTCTATCTTCACTAACTTGAAGAAATCATCTTATATATTAAAAAAACAAAAATTAAAATTATTTTTATCTCCATATGAGGTGTCTTCACATTCTGCCTGCTATTCATTTTTAAGATATTTATTATATATTAATCAATCACAGGAAGACAGTAGTCTAAAATAAAGATATCAACAAAGTACATGCATGAAAATGTCATAATGAAACCCATAATTTGATACTAGTATATACCAATAAATAAATAAATAAATAAATAAATAAATAAATAAATTTTCCTGAAAAAGAGATCTAGAAAAACTTCAAACAAGTTTTTCTTTACCATCATCAGAAAAAGGGTTAATGTCTAGAATGTACAGCAAACCCAAAGCACTAGTCACTAAGAATAGAAACAACTCAGTGTTTAAAATGGGGTCATGGAACTAAACAGAGAGTTCAGGAAGAAAGACAAGCAGAAACAAATAAAAGCATAAGGAAAAGGAAGAAAGATTGTAGAAAATGTTTTTTAGTATTTATCATCCTTTGCTACCATGAAAATTCAAACTAAAACTACTTTTAGAGTTGAGAGTTCATCTAGGCCCAATCATAATGGTTTAAAAAAACTTAAAGACATTTTTTATGAATGTGATAAAAGAGAAACACTTATTTATCAAATTGGGGCAATCACTATGAAAAATCACAATGAAGATTCATCAAAAAGATAGCAATAGTTCTGTCATATGATCTAGTTATGCCATTCTTGGACATATACTCAGAGGACTCTATGTTCTATGACAGAGACACTCACTTATCTATGTTAATTGTGGCTCTATTCATAATAGCCAACTGATAAATAGATAATGAAAACATAATACCTTCACATGATGGAATGTTACCCCATTGTCTAAAAAACAAAACCAACAAGTAAATGAACTGAGGCAGAAGTAATTATTTTGGGTATCCTAGACCCAGAAAGTCAAATATTCCATATTCTCTGTTAGAAGTGGATGCAAGCTTTGAATCTGTTGATTATGTATGATTAAGTTTGAGTACCTACTGCAGTCAGGAAACCAGTAGTTGGCATGGTAAGAAAGGGATTTAATAAGAGGAGAGATAAAATACAGATGGTAGAAGGAAAAGGGGGAGTAATGGAGCAAGAATGGCTAAGTCGGGTAGAGGGTAAAAACAGCATTGGTAGAATTGGGGGAACAGAGTTTGGTAAGAATAGAGTTTGGAGAGGGAGAACTAATATGAAAGACATTTAAAAATCGAAATGGAAACATACAACTGTAGAAGTTTCCTAAAATACATACATATACATGGTCACATATATAAAAAGAGTTTACAGCACTCTATCCAATAATAAAGGGAACTATCTCTCACAGACACCATAGACTATCAAATGAAAAACTCTGTTCCAGGAACTGTGTACCACTATTGCACTCACTAGCCAGGGAAGTCCCAGAGACTCCAAACATTAGAGAATATTGTCAATATTCTTGGCTACCTTCTAGAACTTGGTGGAAAGACCCTATTGCTATAGATGGTACATCCTTAAGTTATGGAACATAGAAAATTCATGCTGGTACTGATTAAAAGTCTTCATATGTACTGGATAACTTTTCTGGTAATGGAAGATGCTATGTATGCTCTGACAGGTGAGATATCTGTCTCACCTAGCTATAAATCCTGCAAGCTACAGTAATGACCAACCTCGTAAGGTCAGTTTGATGGTGTGACATAAACACCAGTGTTATGGGAGTAACAAATCACTTTCTTGGTGGATTTCGGGTCCACTTCACAAAACAGCACTTATACCTGGCATTATTAATGAAGTCAATAATTCAAAGCCCAAGGGGAAAAATTACTCTATTACACTGTAAAATGGACATGGTATTTAACCTAATACCCATAAATAAATCTATCTCTCAATTCTTCTCAAAGAAACTTCTTCTTGGAGTAGATGTTAATTAACACAGGGGCCCACAATTGGTCATCATGGAAAGAATAAGGGACTTTAGAGTGCTCAGCCCTAGATGAATATTCATAGTACACACCTTCTTTGGAGATCATTGAAAAAAAGGGAGCAAAAGGATTATGAGAGTCAGAAGCAATCAATGACCACAGTGAAACACTGTTTTCCAGATGCAACAGAGACTTACATATATGATATGATGGAAATCAGACAAAATGCCAGATCAAAGAGGAAGAGGCCAGGAATTCCCATCCTTAGCTGAGGAGATAATGGCAATTGATGATTTCTGGGAGAGAAAAATCAATTTTCTTTAAAAACGCGTGGTCCTAGAATGTATGTATGAAATTTCATGTGTACATATGAATACATATTTCATAAGTACACATGAAATTCTCAATCAGTAAAAAAACAGAGATAAATTGGTCATTTTTATTTATGTTTTTGCACACATACAGTGAGTGTCCACAAAAGCTAGAAAAGGTTGTCACAGTCCCTACAGCTGGAGGTACAAACACTTGTGAGCTACCCAATGTGGGTCTGTGAACTTAGCTCAGTCCCCTACAAGAGCAGCAAGCAATCTTAAGACCCATCTCTCTAGCCCCTGCATGACCTGATCTTAACTGTGCCAATGACCTTGCAGTAGTATTTCCATTTCCAAAGAAGGTAGAAGTGTGAGGTTCTGCAGGCTGGGAAATCACCATATCTTACAGAGAAAAAAATTCTATTGAGGTACATTGAAACAAAGCAATCTAGTGACTAAGATCTTGTAAAATAGATACAGTCTTAAATATAGAAAGAGGCATATTGAATAATTGAAGCTCTGAGTTTAATAATGCTTAATATGCTTAAACAATGCCTAAATAATGCTTAAACAAGTCACTGAGAAAGTTAACATCAGAACCAGTATTAGAATCCAGCTCTGTTGATTTTCAGATCCTCCTGCATCACCAGAATCTCTATGTAATTCATTTGTGGCTTTATTTCTCCCTGTGACTATCATCCAAACCCTACCATTTGACTTAAGTGCTGCATTAGCCTCGCTGAGATCAATTGTCCATGCTCAGAAAAAAAACTGGTATTTTCTATGTCCCTAAACATTCTGCCCATATACACAGCTTCAGTCATTTCTATGTGTTTGTTCTATCCTGAAAGCAGCACTCCAAGGCCTTACTCTTCCTCATCATTTACATCTCTCTTCCTCCTCATTTACATCTAATCAAAACTGTTGTTTTATCAAAGATCAGGGCTAGTACCTGTTAGGTGAAAGTCTGTCAAATTCTCCTCCAGATTCTTACTTTTAGAAGCTTTTTCATTGTTACCACATAGGCTTTGTGCCTAGTGTTGGCTTTCCCTAATAAATTGTAAGTTTTGAGAGAACAAGAAGTATTTTTACATTCTCAAAAGTCTTGCAAAGTTTGAAGGCTAAGCATATATTTACTATCCTAGCACGGAATGAAGGAGAGAGCCCTGGCTTCTCACAGAGACTTGAGGCACATTGGACTAGTGAGTCACAGGCTCCTTAATACTCTTTGAATTCACATTTACATGGATTGTCCTGATTCTGGAACATTCTTATTTTAGGTTATGTTTATGGATACAGTCTCACTCTCTCATTCTGCTCCACTTTCCTTCTCTTTAGAGTACCTAGAAACTTCCAATACCAATAGGCTCATTCTTTACTGGACTATTTGCTGTTGCCTTCATCTGCTAAAAATACAAATACTATAGCAGATTCTGGCCCCTTTCCTGTCATAATTTATCTTTATCACCAAGACAATGTCTGGCATGGAACAGATTTTTCAAAATAATTAAGATACAAGAGCTGGACTTATAGCTCAGCAGTTAAGAAAACTGGTTTCTCTACCAAGGACCTAGGTTCAGTTCCCAGCACGCACCGCTCACAATCATCTATAGCTCCAGTTCCAAGGGATCTGATTACTCCCTCTGACTTCTGTGGGCACCAGGTACACAAACATACATGCAGGCAAAGCACAGACCCCACACACAAATATTAATAAAATTTTAAAAGGAAAAACAAAGTAAAGGTTATTTTCTCAGAAAGGACAAGCATTACTAAAAAACAATATTTGATAAGGAATCCAGCAAAAGAAATAAAACCATCTGTATGGCTTCTGGTTTATTTGTTTGAATTTTTTAAATGAAAACAAAAACACAAAGTTTCTATTCTTTGTGTTCCACACAAAATGTCCATTAGTAAAAGTAATAATTAACCTCTGATTTATACTATTAATGTTTTTCAAGAAAAAAAAACAGTGTGATACTCCGAAACTGAGCCAATCCCAGCTCTATGCTTCCACTGAAAATACTTGACATTTTGTGAGACTTCCTGAGCTTTCCAATGGCTTCCTTAATCCTTCTACCTACCGCCTCTAGCATGCAGAGGAGACTTTGATAAGTATAACTTATTTGTGGGCTGTTCATATAGCTAACAAAGCAATAACAATGAGTACTATCTGAATACTCCCCTTTAGATTCAAGGGTAAATTATAGAAGGGAAAGAAAATCTAGTAGCAATAAAAGATAATACACCAATTTCCTGTTCTCATGATCTTTGTTGATGGCCAACTGACTAGAATTTTACATTTCTACTGCCTGCTACACCTATTCAGCAATTTCTGCTTCAGTTCTGACCACCTCAGCCAGAGTTTCTAAACTCAGACCTCTTCTACAAAGCTTTTTTATTAATTCATCCAGCATCCACATTTCACTTATTAAATATATTTCCTTGACCTCTCTTTAATCAATATTTTACAACACAAAAAAACATCAATATCATATTGTTATTTTAGCCAGTATTGATGCTGTCTCTGCCATCAATGTGTCCAGTAAGTAAGCAAGATCTGATCTTTTTAATTCTCTAAGAGAGATATAGCTCAATATCTCTGAGACAGTCCAAAGTATGAGTGTAAAACTGAATGGAGTGAATTTAGATCATTTTCTAGAAAGAGTATCTGAATAACTAGGGAAGAAAATCAACCCCTAAAATGTAGTAGACTGACCTTACACAGGTCACTCCTGTGTCTACACTAGCACAAAATATGAAAATTTTCTCTCTCATAAATGAAGCTATCATTCTCAATTCATGGAAAATCTGATTTCCATATTCTCTCAATACTCTAAATTACCAAATGACTATAAAATTTATGCAGTTTTGACATTATAAGTTACTTTGAACACCTGGGTTTTTGTGATATAACTGAGTTTTCAAAGAATTTGTTTACAGAAAGAATATAGTCCCAAGTACATAAATTCATAGAGAATGTCAAGATTCTGTTTTGGGGCTTGGGATATGATAGCACAGTGGTGCAGTGCTTACCAAGCATGCACACGATGCTGTGTTCAATTTCTAATGCTACCAAACACCCAATCAAAAGCCTCAACTCACTAAACACATGTTGCTGAGGTTTAACAAAACTAATAATCATATTGGAAAAGAAAGCTTAAGTAACATCTGCATTAGGGTTCTCTAGAGGAACATAATTGATAAAATATATGAGATGGATGTATGTTAAAAATGTGTTTAGTAGAGTGGCTTACAGACTGTAGTCTGGCTAGTCCAACAATAAATACCTCCTGATGAAAAGCCCAAGAATCCTGTAGTTGTTTAGTTCAGAAGACTAGATGTCTCAGCTGGTCTTCAGTAGGCTCTAATACCAGTGAAGTAATGTCTGGGCACTAGGATAGATGAACTTGCCATTAAGGATGATGGCAAGCAAGCAAAACACAAAAGCTTCCTTCTTCCATGTCCTTCTGTGTTGGCTGAGATTTATGGTGGTTCTTCTGACCTCATCTGAATTGAGGGTTTCTTGTCTTATGACAAATAATCCAATCAAGAAAAATACTTCACAAGTGTACCCAGGTAAAGTTCCAATCAGTAAACAAAAATACATATGGCGTTCAAAAGTAAGTTCAGGGCAAGAAAGATGACTCAGTGGGTAAAAACTCTTATCAAACTTGACACCCATATGGTAGAAATGCAGAACCAACTCTAGCAAACTGTCCACTAACTTTCACACATGGGTCATATACATGAAATCTCCCTCCCTGCCCCCAACACATACACATATACATTTTTTTAAAAAAAAATGCAATAGAAATGTTTTAAGTTCAGTTTCAGGCAACTTACATTGGTGCTACTGATTTCTCATCATCTCCCAATACTTTGGGAATGATTTAGTTTTGTTTTGCTTCCTTTAGTTTAGTTCAGGCTTGCTTATATATTTCCATGATAATAATGTTTCCATGAGCTCTTGGCAAATCCATTGCCTCGCTTGATGTGCATCTCATCGCTGCTATTTTTGTGTTAGAGAGATGCCCTCTGAGAAACATAAGCCTAGTCTGTAGCTCTCCAACTGTTTGGGTTTGTGTAAAGCTAGCTTATTCTTGGAAAAAGTGAAATTTCCTCTTTGTTTCTTAAACACAAACTTTGAAGTACCTGTCTCCTAGAAACCAATGTATAATAAAGAATGCTAGAAAACTAGAATCAGAGTGGTGATCAGGCTTCCTGAAACAAAATAGAAACTCAAAAATAAGAACTGAAAATACAGTTAAACATACTACGAGCAGAGGTGATTTCACTGTCAACTTTTAAGAGTTAGACCACAGTTCCAGATGTAGCAGTTTCCTTCTCCTCCAACACCCTCCCTTGGATGGACTGTCTCTAAAAGCCTCTCATGGAGATCACCACCAAAGCTTCCTACAAGAACTCCCTGCCACACTCTTAATTGGCACCAAAAGTGATTTCCTGAAGCACAAATACAACTGAGTTATAACTTGACCTTCCACACAAAAAGTAGCTTCCATGACTTCAGAAGAACATTCCAATGTTTTACATACACACACAGGATTTTTCTGACAATATTGCGGAGTTGATAATGTTCTCTCCCTCCTTCAGACCACACACTTCTATAAAAACATCCTGGGAGCCAATTACAAAATACCTCACAATCTGCTATCCTTCTATTTTAAAGATTTGATCACTTTTTAAATAAAATTTCATTTGAAATTACCATTCAATGAGTCTTCATTGGATAGAAAATGGAACTAAAGAGACTGATTCATTTTTTTTTTCTAAATTTAGAAATTCCCTAAAGTAATGAGGTATGCTATCAAAGTTAAAGGTAATTGAGCACGCTGGCACACACCTGGAATCCTGGAACTCGGGAGGTTGAGAGAAGAGGATTGCAGCAGCCTTGAAGCCAGCCTGAGATAGGTGATAGCTTCTATACCAGCCAGGGATACGTAGTAAGTCCTAGGCCACCATGAGCTACATACAAAAATTCTATTTTAACCATTTCCATTGAAAAATATTACAGATAATAAAGTGGGATAAATAAGTGCTAAAAACTGATTTACATCACACATATCCTTTTTGTACCATACAGTTTGAAAATTATTTTTGAAACAACCATTTTTATATTTTTCAAAAACTAATCAAAGTTAAATGTAACTGGAGGTTTCTGGCCTGCCTAATGCCATGGTTCAGACCTATCTGCCACTGCTTATCTGGACCAGTAATCCCAAAGTCCCAAAGAAACACACAGATGCTTATATTAATTTCATGCTGTTTAACCAATGGCTCAGGCAAATTGCTAACTAGCTCTTTCATCTTAATTCAACCACTTTCCATACATCTGTCCTGCCACATCATCTGTGGCTTACCTATCTCATTACATGTTGATTCTTGAGTGGCTTGATCGTGTCTCCCCTCTGACTCCGCATTCCTTCTCCTGCCTATGCCTCCATTTCCCTGTGTACTCTACTGATGCCTGTCATGGGCCAAAACAACTCCTTTATTTAAAAAATGATATTCACAGCATACAGAAAGACATTCGCACATCAGGAAAAGACTCATATTTCTCCCAAAGAATAAACTGTAGATAGCATTGTGCATCAAATTGAATTCAGGACGGGGTTGACAAGTCTTGAGAATGGAATGAAAACAATATCCAACTTTTCAAAAGAACAGTACTCAGAAAGTGAGCACTTAGTAGAATGTTGAAAGTTATTTTAATATGTTTTGCTTATAAAATCTGATTTCTCCATTATTAATGCCAACATCTCAAATGGTTTATTAAATTTTGAAAAAAAATCCTCATGTTTAATAAAATAGAGAATTTATTATCAGTCTTAAAGATTCAATTTCTTTGTATGTGTTATATGTGCCTATAAGTGTGTGTGTGTGTGTGTGTGTGTGTGTATTATGGAATATTAGATTAAGAAGTGTTACATTCATTTATGATCTAGAATATCTGTTTAATATTGCAAAGATGTGTTGCATTTCTTTACCCTGCATTTTTAACTCTGCAATACTATGTTACCTTGCCTGCCAAAAATACCTGATTGGTCTGATAAGGAGCTGAACATCCAATAACTCTACAAGAGAGATAATTAGGTGGGGCTGCCAGGAAAAGAAAATAAAAAGTGAACAAGAAAGCGAGGGAGGAGAAAAAGGAGAGGATGATGCCAGGGGCAGATGCACAGCCAGCCACAGAGGAAGAAGGAAAGAAAGATGTACAGAACAAAGTAAGGTAAAGAGCCCAGATGCAAAATGAAGAAAAGAAGAAACAAATTAATTTAAGTTAAAATTGCATTAAAAGCTGACTAGAAACAAGCCAAGCTAAGTCCAGGCATTTCTAAGTAAGAATATTTCTCTGTGTATTTATTTGGGAGCTGGGTGTGGCATGTTCCCAAAGAGTAAAAAAACCAACTATGTGTGTGTATGTATGTGTATGTGTGCATGTATGTGTGTGTGTTTGTGTGTGGGGTGTGTGTGTTTGTGTGTGTGGTGTGTCTGTATGTGTGTATGTGTGTGTATTTGTGTGTGTGTGTGTGTGTGTCTGTATGTGTGTATGTGTGTGTGTATTTGTGTGGGGGGGCATGTGTGTTTGTGTGGGGGGGCGTGTGTGTTTGTGTGTAGGGTGTATGTGTCTGTGTGTGTGTGTATTTGTTTGTGGGTGTGTGTGTGGTTTGTGTGTGGGATGTGTGTGTCTGTATGTGTGTATGTGTGTGTGTATGTGTGTGTGTGTGGTTTGTGTGTGGGGTGTGTGTGTCTGTATATGTGTATGTGTGTGTATTTGTGAGGTGTGTGTTTGTATGTGTGTGTGTGTGGTTTGTGTGTGGGGTGTGTGTGTCTGTATATGTGTATGTGTGTGTATTTGTGAGGTGTGTGTTTGTTTGTGGTTTGTGTGTGGGGTGTATGTGTCTGTGGGGGTGTGTGTGGGGGGGTATGTGTGTCTGTATGTGTGTGTGTATTTGTGTGTGTGTGTGTATATTTGTGGGGATGTGTTTGCGTGGGATGTGGAGGTGTGTATGGGGGGTGTGTGCTTGAGGGTGAACAAATGTATCCACAAAAGCCAGAATCCAGCATTTTATCCCCTAGAACCACATTTCTTGTTGTCTGTTAGCTAGTCAGTGTAGGATCACATGACTGGGACTCTACTCCTCTAACAGAGAGGCAAAGGTTCCTAATTGTGAGACCATCTCACCGAGCCCACAGTCACTGTTTTCACTGTAGGAAGTATGCAGAAAAAATCCATACAGATCCAAGGGAAGCAGGGAAATAGAATCTGTATCAAGGAAATATCTTCAATAAAACAGGCTAATGCTTTTTCTAAGTACCTCACAGAGCATTATAACTGGACCAACATTTGAGGACAAAATGAGAAATCTATGACCATTAGATTAGAAAATATCAGAAAAGAAGTTGGGGTAAAGAGAAAGACAGAGAGAAGGAAAAGGAAGCAGGAGAAAGGAAAAGAGACTGGTACAAAAACAAAGACTGTGAGATGTGTCCAATGCCCTGAAGGCAGCTGTACATATGTACGAACCTGGCACTCTTCCCGGTTCAACCCATGAGGCTGCTGGAATTCTCACTCACTAATAGGAAATGGGCTTTACTTACCCTGATGAAAAACAAATCCCTTAAACTAAATATTAAGACATACTGTATTTCAACATCTCCCTCATTTCTGACAGTATAAATATTTATTTTTACTATTAATCTTAATGAATCTTGGAATTCTGCCTGTTAGGGACACAGCCTGTCTTAGAGCTGCCCTCCAGACCAACATTATGCAACTGACACAGTCTCCGTTCGGACTCAGTTGTGAAGAAAAACATTGGCTTTGAGATCAGTAAATCTCCTTAGTTCTTATGGTGCCCTCCCTTCTTTCGAGATACTTCCAGAACTAATGATGTCCTTTTAAAGGTGGGTATAAAAGAGATTTTCAAGTCATTTGATATCTAATCCACTACATTACAGTGTAACAAATTACTATAAATTGGAAAGGATCTGTGTAAGAAATTTATATTAGTGACTATGACCTATTTTACATTTCATAAAAGCAAAAAACCAGACTTGTAGAAATTTAGTTAAAATTCAACAAAATATAGTTGTTTTATTGATTTTCTTTCTCTCCTGTCAAAAATATTTTTGGCTTTGGATAAAATGTTCTATATTCTCTCTCTCTCTCTCTATCTCCCTACCTAAAAATTAAGTCAGAAACATTTAATTCATTAAATATGATTTTAAAATTTCTAACCAGATTAAAAGTTTAATTTCATTGAGCAGTGTTGAGAAGTAATGCCTCCTAGAGAACTATCATGTTTAAAACCAGTTTTACTCATTGAAAATAAGCCTACACAGATGTAGACTAAGTATTTTATTTTGTAATAGATATTTAAAGAAAATATTTCTCCCACATCATTGCATTTGATCAGTGTATAATCTTCAGAGATTTTTGAAAGCAAATATTAATGTTGTGAAAGAAAACCTGTTTACAAAATCATATCACAGGGATCATCAAGCATGAAGCTGGGGATGCCTTTCCCTTAATTTATCTCTTCTGTTACATCAACAAGGTAGTTCTATCTGTAAAAACTTAGGCAAAAAAAAGAATTTTTTTTTTTAGGCAAAATCTTTTGCTTTGTAAATAAGAGCCCCCAAATCTAGTGTCTCACAAATCAGCTAAGTACAACTTTTCTTGTACTAGGTGGACTTTATTTTCGCAAATACTCAAATCAGCACTGGCTTAGAATAAGTATAGAGTTTTGGTTTTTGTTTGTTTTAAGGACAAGGGGAAAAACAAGAATCCAACCAGAGTAAATTTATGTATAGCTTATCTTCTCCACTTACTGATGATGCAGACTCACAATTTAGGGCTTCTTAGAGCTTAGATATCCATCCTGAAGGTTATCGGGGGATAATGGAGGGGTGTTGAGACAGGGTGTCTCTATGTAACCCCAGATATCCTAGAACTAACTATGTAGACAAGGTTAACCTAGATCTCACAAAAGTCTACCTGCCTCTTCCTTTCAAGTACTTGGATTGAAAGAATGTGCCACTGTGCCAAGATGTACTGTATTTTGAAATATATGTTATATATATTTAGTTCATACACATGGATTACTATGTATACCCACATATTAAGTCATAGCATTATTAACTAGAAATAAGCGTATTTTATTGATACAGTTTGTATTATTAATCATACATTAAAATCCATTAAAGTTCTTAAAGCATCCTCCACATTAATTTGCTTTTGATGCTAATGAGTGTTAGCAATTGCATTCTCCAATAATGTGATCTAGAAGTCTTCGGTGTTATCCAGTATCCACTAGCGAATACATGGGGTTAAATTCTTTAAATATGCATTTGAAAACAAAAAAGTGTCTTTGTGTGAAGGTATAGATGCTATCAAAGAAATGCTGGTATAGGAATAACCTTGGACATACACAGAAAGGAAATCTGAGTGCAAGAAAGAGGACACTCGTCGCTGGTGTCAGAACCTACAGGTCTAGACCCTGAACTTCTGCAAGCACAAAAAACAAGTGAGCACTTTGCTCCTACTACGGTTTTTCTTTGATGACATATTTTTATTTTCACAGCAACCCTACTATAGACAAAGAACAATTGTTGTTCCTCCAGATATGAAGGAAACAAGAGGTCAGTCAAGAAACTTGCTTACAGGCATCAAATTGAGACAAAAGGCCTAAGAGCAAGACCACACTTGCTGTAGATGCACTGAACACAAGTGCTTCCAACACTGTGCTTACCATGCAACAAATGTTCATCCCACAAAAGCACACATTCGAGTCTCACTTGTTTTCATGGAATAGTCTTAGGGTTCTTGGTTTTAAGATATCTTTCAACCTTCATTTCTGCTATTTTCTTGACCAGATTAGAGCATTTTTCATAAACCACGATGGTTTTTGAATTTTTTTAAATGTATAATTATTGATGCAATGTTCTCCCTACCAATTATTATCAGAATAGAGCAGAAGTGATGCTATAAAATGATATAAATCTCCCCCAGAACCCTGGAAGATAATAAATAATGTGAAGAAATAGAAAGAAGAATAAAAAGATTCCCTCTTCCCCAGCTCCTGTGTGTAATGTAAGCACCATGGGACCAAAAGGTGTGAGGCTTTTACCAAGGCATCAGGAACAAGAAATCTTGCCCTGGTTCTCATTGGTCATCCAAAGAGGACTTTACAGCAATTCGGTTGTCACCAGTGCCTGAGGAGGTACTAATGCAGAATAATGCAACACATTTGAGCAGAGAAGGAGGCTGAGATAACTGTTCTGCATTGCTCATCTCCTCTGTGGTACTGAAGGGACCTGGGATTTCTTCTGTGCCTCTGGAGCAAAAGTCAAAAGTAGTTGGAGTCCATATGGGGAATACCAAGTGGTGGGGAAAGGTAGATGATGAACAGGAGGCCCAGAGGAGCCTGTGAGATGCTTGAACCTAGAGGAACCTAGGGCTAAGTGAGGTGGGTGACTACATAAGCCATACAAAAGGGGGCCATGAAACCTGACTGTGAGGTACAGCATGATGTGAAAGGACAGGAAGCCAAGGAGCCAGCACTTAGCAGAAGTCAGCACAGCCCTACAGCACACAGCAGCAGAGCAAGGGCTGTTTCTCCCATCCCAGTGCTCTAAGGCTATCAACACTTGTCCTGAGCTTAGATGGGGAAAGGGATACCTAGAAACTTCTGGAAATAAATCAAGAGGCCAGTAAAAATGAATAATAAATGCTACAAGGTCAAGGATGAATTTTCCCACACTTATCATGGGTTAGAAGAGGACCATGTGAGCAAAACCACACTGACCATAAACTAAGGAAGCCGTGATCATTTTTACACATCTGAGAATTACATTTTTAAACTGCTAAGGAACCAGTGCAGATTTGATGTTGTTTAGAAGACAGTTATTTTAAACTTAAGATGTACATAAATAATTCTCCTTTCAAAATAACCCCCCAGCCCCCACCCCCAGTCACACAATTATTTCCTTTACCATGTTCATTTCCTTGGTTTCATTCCCTTTAAGGTAAGATGACATAGAAGCTGAAAAAACAAGATGTTCCTGAAAATATCACCATTTGCTCTGGCCTCTGTTAGTTCAGTTGTATACCAAAGAAACTTCATCTTTCTGCTCCACAGTAAAATCTATAGAATGGCAATAACATACTGATTCACATCAAACATAGTGGAGAAGGAGTGCTTTTTAAAGAGTGCTTACCTGGTGGGTGTGGGGCTGAACCACCCCAGAAACTTGAACATGTGAGAGACCTGATCTACCTCATATCTCATATGGTGGCTCGGGCAGAGAAATGCTCTCCCCCCAACCTATCCCCTAGCCATCAATGTCTGGGTCAGGTGGATAAGCTGGCCCTGAGGTCATAAGAGCTGGAGAGCTATCCCTGCTCCATCACAACCATCAGCTGTAACACTTGGGAGAGCAGGCCCTGCACCTAGCTGGGGCAGCACAATCGAGCCAACCCTGTTGGCAGAGGTGTGGGTGAGTTAGCCCTCTGAGCATGAGAGAGCTGCCTCCATTACTCATCTGTCATGTGGTTGCATGACTGTGGTAGAGATACCCTTTCCCATCCACCCTACCTCCATCCCTCATCACCCCCTACCATTGTTCACCAGTGCTTGGGACTGATGGAGGAACTGGCCCTGAGGTCATCAGAGCTTCTCCTCAACACTCTGGAGAGTGGCCTTTATACCATGTCCAAAGGCTGGCCCTGAAGGTGTAGGTGTGAGAGAACTAACCCTGAGGATGTGAAAGTGGGAGAACTGGCCTTGACTCTTGTTCACATTTGCAAGGGATGAACTAACCAGGGCAATCCAGGAGAGCTCAGCCTGGTGGTGAGCAGATGGAAATGCATGTAGGCTGACCAACCTGCAATTACCCAGACCTAGAACCAGGGTTATGAGTTGGCCCACCCCATCTGAGATCTACTGAAGCAGCCCTGCAAATCCAAAACTTCAGAACCTCCATAACACATGCCAACAGCAGGTCAACCAAAAAGAGTCCCAGTGAGGCCTACCATCCATAGAGTAGCAGAAACCAGAGCTTACAATCCAGACCAGTGACTCTTTGCCATGAACACTTACAAGTGAAGACATAAGGATAAAGTGTTTACCATGTGACTAATTGTGTCACAACTACAGTTTCCATAACAAGGTTGATTTTTCTTTTTTTTTTCTCATATACTTTAACTTTATTTTTTAGGAGAGGTTACAAGGGCAGAAGGTGAATACAAAGGTACAGGGAAATAAATGGGATAGAAATGCATGATGTGAAAGACACAAAGGATAAATAAAATAAAGTTAAAAATATAAATAAAACTAAAAAGTGCTTTCAAATCACTTTGCAAATATAATACAATATAAATAATTCTGTATTTTTCCAACTGTTCCCCCAAAAATAATCAGGGCCTTGTCCTACTCTCCAGAGGTCAAGACAGAGTTAGGCAAAGAACTCCCTCATGTTCTGTTACATTTCCTAGTACGTATTGACCGAGCCAGATGTTGGCAGGTATAAAACTGGAGACAGCTGGTTATCTAGCCCCTTAGGGCCAAATGCTCTAAAAAATCACTTTTGTAGCACACATCCTGATTCTGAATCTCTAAGCTAATTATCAGGGTTGTGATTCTCCACCTAATCATCTGTACTATGCCTCCAGAGTAAGATGAAATCTAAAAATTAACACTTAGTATGCAGAACTGTACACAGACAAAATGCAGATGGCCCATACAGGTTTAAATCATTAAGGCAGCTTCTTTCCAAGTGTCTGCTTCCTATGTTTGTGAAATCATCAAAACTGTTCACTGAGCATTTATTGCAGACACTTTACTTCAGACAGATACCAGAACATAAAAATGTAACATGATTTTCCACCCCGTTGAACCCAGAATTTACAATAGTAACAGTCAAAGAGGATGCTATGTTTGTTCCTGTAAGAAGACAATTAAAAAACAATAATAATGAGGGCATGAAATTTCCACATGAAATGATAGGCACTGAGAGCATAGAGCCAAGAAATTCTTTTTCTAGTCCAAGGACTGTCTGAAGTTAGCATTATTCCATTTGTATAGGGAGAATGAAAGCAGTATGCCTTGGTAAAGTAGAGTGTGGGATTATCCTGACTGTGGAGAGCAATTGCAGAACTTTGAAAGGTATACAGGGAATTGCTGGAATTCTGAAAAGTGAAAGATGAGCAGGTCACAAGATACGGGTAGTCCCTTATATGTCCCCATTGTCCTTGCATTGATGGGCAAGACAGCATAGTAATTAAGGGTTTAGATCAGATTAATTATTGGTCACAGGGCTACCTACCTCTAATGTATTTCCACAGTGTTTACATGTAAATTGGGGATTAAAGTACCTTTACTCAGCTGTCACAGAAAATTTTTAGCTGGAGTGGAGGGTGTATTTTTCCAGCCTGTCTTATGACAGAGAGACATAAACCTAGTTCTAAGATACAATTGAAACCTGAGCAAATAAAGAAGCAACAAGCAAGAGCCTTAATCTAGGAGAAGTGTGATTCTGCCATTACTAAATGGCATCACTAGTGATATCACTAAAAATGTTAGCATTCACACTCATGCCTAGGAGGTGACAGTCAAGTTCTGAAGCCAAGGTGACCTGACATGAGACTAGCATGACACATTATGTAACACTGGATCCACAGAAAGTCCTAGAAACTTACAGGAAAGTGAGGAGTGTGGATGCCTATAAGAGAGTATTATCAACTTACAATTCAGTGTTCCTCAGGTATTTATCATTTTCAGAAAAATCCATTCCTTTAGACACCTTTGTCCTTTACTTTTTGAAACTATACACCAGTCTAGAGAGGTTCTGAGAAGTTACTGTAACAACATTACTGGTGAGACAGAAAAAGATGTTTATTTACTCACCCAAGATAAAGAATCAGTAAGAGATCAAAGTAAGGCTACCCTACGAGACTGTGCACACTGTCAGACTTCCAGGTAGCTTGAAAGGTCAGAGTGTGTCTAAAAGAGCAGCTGAGCTGCATGGAGCCTCTTCCAGGTGGCTCTGTTCCTCTGTTTCCTCTAGCCAGTTCAGCTGCTCTTTTTCTTCAAGTATTTAGTGCTAGGACTGAAGAAATAGATCAGTGGTTAAGAGCACTTTTTGCTCTTCCAGAGGACCAGAGTTTGGTTCCCTGCACCCATATGGTGGCTCAAACTGTTTGTAACTCCAGTTGCAGGGCATCTAAAACCCTTTTCTGGATTCTCTGGGCACCACACATGTGGAACAGATACATGTGGGTGAAACACTCATATATAATATAATATAAATATAAAATAATTTTAAGATCATACTGTGTAGTTGGATTATATGTTACATTTTAAATATTTGTCCTGCCTATGGGTTTAATAAAAAGCTGATTGGCCAAAGGCAAGCAGAAAGTGTGGGCGGGGCTACCAGGCTAAGAAAACTCAGAAACATCTCAGAGCAGACACAGACACCAGACAGATGTCCAGAGAGCCCCAGAGAGAGCCACCACAGACACAACCAGCACACAGCAGCAGACACAGAAGAAAAAAGCTGAAATGCTGCACTGAGTAAAGGTACTGAGCTGCATAGCTGAACAAGATGGGTTAGATTAAGAGCAAGTGCTAGCAAATTATATGCCTGGGCCTTGACCTAAGGGTCAATCAGCATAAAAATAATATAAACCTGTGTGTGATTATTTGAGGCTAAGCAGGGTAGAGAGTGGAACCAAACCTCTGTTCCTGGCCTGAAAAGTCTGGGCCAGAACCATTTACAACAATACTGTCCACATTAATTTGGAAAATGAGAAGCCATGTGTACCTGGTCAGTTTCAGGAACTTCCTAAGACTTCTAGGTTGTTTACTTTCTAAGTATTTATGAGTCTTTCTTTACAATTTCATACTTTTGATGTTTTAGTTCTTAATGGGCATCTTAATGGACTTTTACGAAAATGCTTTACAACAGACATTGTAACATTGTTTTATTGTTGAAAACGTTTCTATTTATACTGAACATCCAAACCATATTTTATACAACATATCTGAGCATATCCTAAGATTCAGTAGCCTTTAACACACACATCCACATGTATATAAACAACTTACACATTAGAAATAGGAATCAAAACTTGAAGGTTAACTATTTATAAACCATAAAATACTTTCTATTCTTTCACTTGTATTTTAAACTTCTTCATCAATAAATGTCAAAAGCTGAAAATATTTATGAGCTAAAAGACCAAGCCATCAGACGCTAAGTAAGAATGCATTATACTATTTAGTTGGAGATCTGCCTGAGCAGATAAAAGAGCAAGGCTGGTGCTCTGAATTCATACCCTTAAAATCCACATAAAGATTTGTGGAAAGAACAGAATTATTCTCTGACCTGCACACATGTGCAATCACATTCACACTGACACACACAAAACAATAATAACAATAATAATAATAACTAGCTTATTTAAGTTGAAAAGAATATGTTTCACTATGGCACTGCCCCACAATTGATGCAATAATAATGTAATTGTTATTCTTATGGAACTAGGAAATAAGCTATAAGCAACTTTTAAGTTGAATCCTGCATCTTAAATATTCCTCAATATGTGAATTATGGATAAAGAATATGCAATAAAGTAATTTTTCTCTTCTGGTTCAAGTGTTACTTTAGCTTCAAGTAAATGAGAGAAAGATGTGTCATAACTTACTTTATTAAGAACTGAAACTTTACAACACATTTCAAATTCTAGACAAATTAAAAGTGGTGTCAGGTAGAGTACACCATTACACCTCTCCTCCATCCTCATTAAATTTCACTTCAATGAGGAATTCCATCATTTTTTCCTTCAATTTTCCCATTATTCTTGTATTTCATACCAATGCTACAAATTCTTGAGTATATTAAGCAAAGTTCTTAATTGTTTCTAGTTTTTCTATACAATTACTGCATTTGTGTGAATTATTGACTATTCCAAAACAGACCCTGGGTGACTACTGGGAAAAAAGCAACAGGCAAATCTGAAGTCGAACGTCCTCTCTCAGACATCTGTGTAGTAAATTGTGTTCTTACAGCAACTCAGCTATCTAATTTTTCAAATCATGCTGGAATAACAAGTGGCAAATTAGTGGATGTGTTATGTGAATGCTAGCTGCAAGTTACAGTACAACCTCACTTCACATTCAGGCTCTGTCTGGATGTAATTGACTTAACAAGCAAGTATTTATCACACTTGTGGCTGGAAAACATTAATTACCTTTGATCCTGCAGAACCTCATACCCACAGATGTTAAGAAAATTTGACCATCTTAAAAAGTTGCTTAGGTAATTAAAATGCATATTGTATTATTCCTTAGTTGCAAATATTGTGAATATTGGACTACCACAAACTTGGGTAATTATAGTTCTTGAATGTGAAACAAAATATATAGATCATTTAGCATAAATTACAATATTCAATAAAACTAAAGTGTACAATTAAGACAAAGTCATTACTTTCACCTTTCCAAAACCAATCAAGCTAAAATAAGTTTTAGAGAGAACAATTGCCATCCAGCATATATGTGACCCAAGTGCTGGCAGGTATGTATACATCCATCTTTTACTTTAATATCTAAGATAAAGACTAAATGACCATTAATTAAATCATGCTTAATAATTAAGACACATTGATAAAGGTAAAAATAAAATGTTATTTCAGCTTTTAGACAGTTATAAACACAGATCAAGCAATAAATAGTATTTAATTATTTAGCAGCAACAACAAATTATCAGGATGGACAAAACAGAGTCCATGCAGGGATAACTAGATGTTACATTCAATTATATCTCAGGCTTGTTTGATTTATGACTAGAATTTAAAAACCAGCAGAGGCAGGTGATTTTACTCACTGTTCCACTCAGTGTACCCACACAGAGGACCAGGGAGTCAGAGACGAGCAGTGGGGACCCTGACACTTCTGCCATCATGGTTGGTTTGTTTTCTCCACAATCTATACTTTCCATCTAGCTGGACATTGTCCTGGTGTTTCAGGGTGTGTGCTTTGTTATGACAAGTCCTGTAAGCAGATGCTGACAAGTAGTGTTTTTTAACTAAAGAAAAATGCAAATTTTATATGTAGGTGTGTGTGTAAAATACTCTTTTTACTGGACTCAACCAAACTTTGTAATGTCCATCTCCCATGTAGCATCTTCCCTGGACAATTTTAGTGCTGTTTAGATTTTATGTAGTGTATGTTCTACTTGTTCATTTAAGAAACAGGTCCACATAGAAAAGAATTTCTTGCTGCCTCTAAGCTGACTGCAGGCATCTATTATTACACAGATTCTGTAGACTTTTCCGGATGCCAAAAAATACTTTTCCTCAGTACCAAGTAGATTATGTTTGAATATTTAGATATCTCATGGAAGCATCATATACCCATAATGCATCACATATTCATAACACAACTTGATTTTAATATGTAAATTTCTGTAAATATGGATATTTAAATCTTAAGGCAGACTTCCCACAAGCAGAACATATCTATAATGCAACTTGATATTTGCCTAATACCAAAGTACAACCCAAAAAAGTTGATGCGAACCATTTATTGGTAATGCTCACTGAAGGAGTCTTCTCCTAGCACACGGAAAAAGCCAGAGTAGGTGTAGCCTGAGTATCATGCTAAACTAGAGTTTCCCTTAATCAAAAACCAAAGACAATTTAATTTGAATTCTGAATGGCAAGAAAAAGCTTACTTCTTGGCCCTTCTTAACTTAAAAGAAACACAACTAAGCTTAAAAAAAATCAATTAACAAATATTTCATGAGTCTCTATAGTGTATAACCTTCCTAAGTGATAAAAGAAGGAAAACATTTTCATAAGAATGCTGTTAACCCTCTAACTAAAGAGATAAATAACTAAACTATGTTCACATGAAAACTAATGAGTAAATTATAAAGCAGACAGAAGATGTAATATTCTAATGGAAAATGATGAGGACTCACAGAAGATTGTAGAACTGGGCATGATGAGGTAGAGGTTGATAAACCTTTGTAACTAGATAACTGCATTTCTCAGATGAGAAAAGATGAAGTTGAATCATTATTAACTTGAGCTGCATAGTGATTGCATTAAGATATTTAAAAAATGTTAAGCCAAAAAATACAATGGCTTAAATTCACTTTGTTGTTTTTCTCTTTAGTATCAGACCATGGATACTTTTATCAAATTAAATACACGCTGGAAAAATACTTCTGCTAAGGAGGCACATCCTCTGGCTCAAAGGTCATTTTAAACACAGCCATTCTTCATTGCACTGGAAAGGAGTTGATTTCAAGACCCTGCAGATACCAAAATCCAAGGCTTCTGAGGTCCTGTATATAAAATAAGATAGTATTAGAATATATTAAGTTCACTCTAGATTGCAGTTTATACTTTACCTGGTGTGAGTACAATGTTAATAGTTGTGATATCCTTGACAGGATAATGACATGAAAATGTCTATATAAACTTAGTACAAGCAAGTTTTTGATTTTCAACTATTCCCTATTGACAGGTGGTCAAACATAGTAAGGTAAATGCAAGGATCTGGCTCCTTCAGGTTTATACTCTGCAGATACAGAGTTACAGAGGGACAGCTGCTAAGTGTGTTTTAAAGGAAGTTGCCAGATGTGCCTCTAAGGTAGTTTAGCATCCTTTACTAAGCTGTGGTAATTATCATATAGATAATGAGTGAGCCAGTGAAGAAAACACAACTGTCCAATGAGGGACTACAGAATAGATCAAACCCATTGGTATCCACATTTAGGAGCCCACAAGAGCAATAGGTGGTGAAATGGGAAAAAATATATGGAATAGAAAATTTAGAACCAAAAGGAAGTAGTTTTAAGACAATGAATACTATCGTTTCTGTCTGCTAGTGTCCAAAGTTTCTCAGTGGGACCAGAAGAACATATTAATATTGTGTTGAGCAACCAGCATCTGAACCACTGACATTGTAAGTAAGAAACAAGGTGAGATCATGTTTTCTTTTTCTTTTTTCTAATAAAAAAAAAATTAAAAGCTTAAAAAACACCTTCATGGATCTCTGTGAGTTCAAGGCCAGCCTGATCTACAAAGCGAATTTCAGGACCACCAGCATTGTTACACAGAAAAATCCTATCTTGGAAAAAAAAAAAAAAAAAACCTTAGAAATATGGGCCAAACCATACTCAACAGCAAAAATTCTTGTGAAAGTGTTTAGTATACTTTAAAATGCTAAATAAATAAGGCACATTTTATTACTATATCATATCTAAAGTGATTTTGTAAAACAAAATGAACACCTTTTCCCTCCAAGGTGGCTTAACTATACATGTACTTTTATTCTTATTTTGTCCTGTTTATATAGTGTCTATCTGAAACCTGGTGAACTATTTGTCTATTTATAATGGTCTCCCTAATTTGGAATACAGAGACTAATGGCATTGGAAAATTACACTGAAAGGAGTCACCATGTACTCTGATAGATCATAAATATGGATGACTGGAAAGCAGGATGCTTCGCTTAAGATGCAAATGAGCAAAGAATGAGATGCAGAAAGTTGTACACTGGAGATTCAAATACTGATGGAAAAGTCCCTGTGGGGTCACCAGACAAAAAGCAGCTGTCTGCTGTCACTCCAGAGCAAGGCTTTAGACACTGCTTTGGCCTTCCATGCAACCCTAATTGACCAGGTCACTAATAGGAAAAAGGCATGACATGTGAGTATGTGTGTGAACAGCCATCATCACCTTGTGGAGGCCCTCTAGATGACGAACACTGTTAGAGACACCTCAGAAACCCAAAGCTGGATGGGTCTGATCAGCAGTGGGGCTGAAAAGGTGAGAAAGGAAAAGTGAGGCCTGTGCAGCCAATGTAAATGGTCATAATGAGAATGAATAGTTTCTAAGGAGATAAACAGTATTCTGTGATCCAGCCTTCCCAGCCTTGCCCCTCATAACTTTTGCAAAGTGCATCCCCCAAAGACTCTCTCATTACTGTTGTTCACTTTCAGATAAGATTCAGGTGGATTGTCATAGGATGGGGGGGAAAGGGTTTTAAAAAAGGTTTAAGGCTGAAATGTTTCACTTTGAAAAGAGTTGGACTGAAGGAAACAGAGGTCTACTTATTCATGCAGATATGGTAATAGTGAATAAATATGCAGTCCTGAGTTTGGCCAATAACAGAAAAGAGGAGAAAATTTAAAAGTCAACGAGAAAAAATAGGAGCATTTCTGTGTAAAATAAAACTGTAAAATATATGCTCTAGGAACTCTCAATGAAAGCCGAAAGTAAGAAGAAATGTAGTTTTTGTTTCACATATTCAATTAGATTTTTTATTGCTGTTCGTCTACACAGCTTCTCTCCACTGCCTGATGCAAGCCTCTTTCAGAACTAATGTTACAGTCCAAACAATCCATGTTCTTTGAAATATGGCAGTAAGTGACAGAACAGAAGGCCAAGAGCAAAAAAGAAACATGAGAAAATAAGAATGAGAACACAAAGTGAAAAAAAAGAAAAAATAGAAGAAAGAACAGGAGAAATACAAGAGCCAGGGTTGGGTGTCACATGGCAGTTGTCTGTACACCTTTCAGAAACGCTGGCAAACACTATGAGGTCTGTGTGCCAAACTTGCTGGCTCAAGGACACCAGATAAAGTGACAGCCATCTCTCAAGTCTGTCTTTGCTGACACTTTTCCTGTAAATTTATCAAAAACTGGTCATTTCATAAGATTTCTGGTACTTCCTGTTCTGGTTAAAACATGAAATTTCTTGTTAAGCTGATTCTTCCCAGCATGTAAGAGCCCAAGGTACAAAGGCCCAAAAGGAAAATAAGCAAAAACATAACTTCTATTATCTTGAGAATCAGATTTCACAAACTGCTTGAAACTCTTTTTAATATAGGGGAAATTGAGCTAAAGAAAATGTTTAATTTACCCATCACATTTGCCCCAAATTGATTCAACGTACTTCATATCAAACAAACAGTAAAGTTCACCTTCTTTAGAATAGATATATCAGTATACTTAGAGGTATGGAAAGACTGGGGATTGAACCTACAGCCCTGTGCTTACAAGGCAAGAACTCTCCCACTGAGCTAAATCCACAGCCCAGAGACATCAGTAACTTTATTGAGCCTCAGCTATAATAAACTACATGCAGTGAGGTTCTTGCCCTGCAGCTATAATCTTGATGTTCTATTCTAAATAATAAGGTCTCATTCAACAACACACACACAATTCTTCAGTATCTACAACCTTCGGGGAGGAAAAATCACAGGAAACTGATACCTGTTTGAAGAACTATCTGCTACAGAGCATGTAAAAGGGTTTGGGGGAAGGGTAACAAGAAATGCCCAACAGTTACTGGAATCTTTATATCAGCCATTTGTTGTGTAGCAGTTTCAATCCTACAGGGAAGGCTCCTTGGGCAGGAAGATAAGCAACTCAAAATCCCTTCAGGAATTTCCTGAAACTGGCCAGATTCACTAGGCCCCTCCCTGCTAGAGTGAGCAATAAAAGCTGAGTGTCACCTTCAAAATTTAGCTGGAAAAAGACTGTCAGACCAAAGCAGCTGCCTGGAAGAAATTTAGATAACTGAGGCACCCGGAAAGGGCATTCTCCAGCCTATTGAGCTGCCTGCAGGTTGTGTGGTGGGCTCCAGGTTCCCAGCTTTGGTGAGCTGTCACCCATGCTGGGGTGGGCTTGGGTGTTGCAGCTGTCTTTGAGCCATTTCTGCTTCTGTAAGTAACCCCTCACCCATATTCCTTAAGTGACTCCAAGAGAACTCATTGATTCACCAAGTTGGACTCTGGTAGCATCTGTACTTTGGTCCACTGTGGAATCCCTATCTGGATGAGTAGATGTGTGTGCTGCATCTCACTGGGAAAAGCTTTATCACACAACACCATTGAAAATCACATCATTTATTCCTTATTGTAATATTATGAGAAAAGTATTATAAATAAAAAATTGGGCCCAATATATAAAATGATTGTCTTAAAGCTACATGATGAATAACTGATATGATTAAAGGTAGTTTCAAACACCGTTAATTTACACCAGAACTTCCGTCCACTCCCGACCTAGCCTCAAGCCTGAGTTCCACCATCAGTCCACATTTACTCACTGCATTAGCTGCTTTATGGTTGCTCTGTTGAACATCACAACCAAGGCAGCATACAGAAGAAAGACTGCCTTTGGCCTTAGAGGAGAAGAGGGCTAGAGTCATCACCTCTACAGTGGGAAGGTGTGGGAAGACACAGAAGGTGGAGAGCTCGCATCTGGAACCATAGCTTGAAGTAGAAAGAGAGTAAATAATGGACCTAATGAAGGTTTTTGAAGGAAGGAAGTTTGAACAAGGGAATACATGGATAAAAAAATATGACTTTATTCATAATTTTAAAAAAGCCTTTAAAAATTAAAAAATAAAGAAAATCCCAAAGCCCACCCCGTAGCAGACCTCCTCCTACAAGACTGCACCAAAAACACCTCCCCAAAAAAATCAGTGCCAGGAACTTATCCAGTGATATTTTTCATTCAAACCATCAAGCTAGTCCTTCAGTCTATATCAGGCCCCACTCTTCTCTGAAACTAACTTGTTTGCTTATTTTTCCTCTGTTTGCAATATTCTGTCTGTCTGTCTGTCTGTCTCTGTGTGTGTGTAGCTTTTTCTATCTCTCTGACTCTGTGTCTCTGTGTATCTCTCTATATCTCTTTTTTTCTCGATCTCTCTGTATCAAACTTACATGGAGCTCAAGTAAGTTATTAAATAGCAGTTATTTTATATATCTCATGATTACTTTAAAAAGTTTCAGCATTCTAGTACAGTTATGTCAATTCTTTCTCAAAAGAAATACCAAGACTACATTGTTTTGTTTCTTCTATGTGGCCTTTGAATAATCTGTTTTTTGAGAAAGTGCTGATGTAAAGGTCAAAAAGTTCTGTGCTAACCAAATCAAAGAACTCATGCTATCTATAAAAGGTGCTATGCATTGTATGGACTGAGCTTTCAAAATGCCTGTGTCAAAGAAAGAACTCCCACCATATTGGAAACAGATCAGCTATGAAGCCATTTAGAATTAAATTAGGTTACAAAGCCCTGAGATGATAGAATTGTGTAACCAAAACTGGAGAGGATACACCAGAAATCACTCCTCTTTAATCACATGAGGACCCAGAATGGAGGTAGTCATTGGCAAACCAAGCAAAGATCCTAACTAGGAACCAAACCAGCTGGTACCTTGGCTCTGAGACTGTAGAAAGTATATTTATGTTGTTTAAGCCATTCAGGCTATTGTACTTGCCCTAGCATCCTGAACTGACTTACACAATTGATCTTAAAAAATACAGCACTGTATTGTGTGAAAATTTCCTGCTGTAACATGTTGATTTGATATCTTCACTGCGTCTTCACTCACTAGTAAACAATTTTGAACTTACTGAGCCTTATGTAAGATGCTTACTATACAAAAATCAATAGTTTTTATTCCTATAACACTTATTTTTAAAATGTGTCCTCTATTGAAAATCACTTGCTCAAGAGTTATCTGATCATTTAAGATGGAAGTCTATTTTTCTGATAAGCTGAAAGATTTTTGACAGATATGACCTGGATCCTTCATATGAAAAGCAAGAAGGGAGAGAGATGTGCTTTGGTTTATTTACAGGTGGGTATAGAATGTGGTGACATTTTTTTCCCTGAGTTATTTTAAATTCAATATTCACTAGGTGACCTTGCTACCAATCTTACCATATTCAGTAAAAGAAAAAAATAAATTACTCATCCAGAGAGACCCTCACACGAGAAAAATCTCACATCAAAATCTCTTCATTTTCATGTGAAGAGTGGCGTGGATAACAACACTACTGTATGCTCCCTCAGCAGGGCTATTGAATAACCAAACAGCTTTAGCAAAATATAAGTAAGTGTTTCTAATTGTTTTTCCATTTGGGAATCCTTTGCTTCATTAAAAGGTGTGTGTGAGTTATGATAAGCACATGACAAAGCAAAAGGTGGCTGATACACAAAGTACCTCTACTGACAACCCCTCATAAGAGTCATAAAACACTGAGAAAACTCTGAGAAGCAGGGAATCTGTGTCATGCCCCTGCCCCACTTCTCTCGAGCTCAGAGCTTTGAGAAGATCTGTATTCTTGTTCAGCCCTGTTCTGCACATAAGAATCTGCATGATGTGACCACAGCAGGGTGGGCACATTGTGTTTTCCTGAGCAGTCCGCTCCTTTCCTCAAACTCACACAAAGCAGATGAAGGGGCTTCTGGAGGTCTGTGCGCCACTGTTTGCAGGAACAACTTTTCCTGTTTCTCTCTGGCATTGTGAAGAGAGGATTCTGCAGACAGACAAGAGCATGGATGTAGAGCTGGCTCTGAGTTTTATTTCTGGGAGGACTTAGAGATCTACAGCTCACTCTAAAAAGCACCCCAGTTATAGATACCATGTACCATGTACCAAATCTCTCATTCTCAAACCCAGGGCCTTGGGATCTCGGTGTGTCATTTATATTATATCCCACCAGAAAAGATTATTTTATATTCATATGCATGCAAAAGTTAAACGGTTTTTTATCCACATGTAATATGGATATATGTGTTTTTGCTTTGCTGAGGTCAAAAGTACTGGTGTTCTGAGCATTATTGCCTAACAGCCTTGCCTGTAGGTCCTGGGTGCATGTGTGCATTCTGACTTGATCTTAATGGATTGACTATCTCAGACTATCACAATTTGTCCCTATGGAAAAGTTCCATAGAAATGATGAGAGAACATGAAAAAAGAGAAAAAAAAACAATGTGTTGTCCAGTTACCAGTATGGTAGCTTCCTAATAAAAGATGAAGGTTTCAAGAACATTGAGTGTTTATACATTTATCTTTTAAAAAGCAGCTCTGAACGGGAGCACTTCTTGGCAAGTAAACAGACATTTTATAACACACCCTTCATTTCCAGTTTTGTCAAGCATTACTTCATTAATCTTCAAAGTGGCCACATAAGGCAGGTAGAGCTATTAGTTCTACAATTTTAAATAGCTCATTTAATATGAGTAGGAGTATGTGCGCTGCCTGAATGCCATGAATGATCCCAGGTCTCATGCCTGAGTCCTGACTCCCTCTAGACAGGCCACCATCTAGAGGGAGACAATATCCATTGTCTGTGTCTCACTGTCCATACCTGCTCTATCACCCTCTCTTAAATCCTCTGTGACGGCTTCTATGTCAGAAGCTTTCTTTAACATCATCAACTTAAAAGTCAGACTTGTGTATCTTCCTCAATCCCATGTTTTCCCTTCTATGTTGAGCAGCACTGGGTAGATCAGAAAAAATGTCTATATTACATATTTAGTATACTCAGCCTGTCACCCTTGTATTAATATTTGACAAAAGCCCTCTGAAGATGATTTCTTAGTATTAATATATTGGTAAGAATAATGTTGTAAGCAGGAGAACCTGGGGAATGTCTCCCTAATGATAATGTGACACTCTAGGTTTGCCTTTCACTGTCAGTCTTTCTAGTAGAGAAGGTGACCTGGGCAGATAGCAATGAAACTAAATGTACTGGCCCTACTCCACTATCTAAAAACAAGCAAGCAAAAGAGCAGCATGTATGTTAATTTAAAGGATTAACTAGCTGTTAGACCTACTGTGTGTGTATGTCTATATGTGTATGTATGTATCCTTTTCCTTTACATTTTATAGTTATTTGTGAACGTTTACATTTTACTTTGTATACTCTTACTGTTAAGTAATAGCCAATCCATATGAATCCTAGAAAGACTAAGGGTATGAGAAATTCTTTCAGACCTGGCGAACTAGAGCATATCTTTAACCCCAGCACTCAGGAGGCAAATGCAGGTAGATCTCTGAATTTAGGACAAGACTGGTCTATAAAGGGAATGCCCAGATACCAAGGATTATAAAGTGAGACCTTGTCTCAAAACAAAACAGAAATTTCTTGTATCTTTACTGAAACAATTTACAAATGTTAAAACCCAGGGATCAGAAGAAAATCATCTAATACAATTTGTTGCTTTGTTTATGACTTCATTTCTTAAATTTTATTGGTCTCTGTGTGTGTGTGTATGTGTTTGTGTGTGTGTGTATGTGTCTGTATGTGTGTGTGTGTGTGTGTGTCATAAATAGGCCACTACACATGTGTTGGTCAGAGTAAAACTATAAAGGTTTTCTTCTGCTACTTTGTGAAATCCTAGGGTCTTAGCAAGTCTTAGGCCTATGTGCAAGTGCCTCTCTGTCTGCTGAGCCCTCTAACTGGGCATGTGGCTTTATTCTTGCTGCAAGTGCAATTCAACATCATTACATATTTGTCATAGTTTTTGAGATTTTTCCTTAAGGGTCCTCAGTTCTAATCTCCTGACCACATAAAATGGCTTATCTAGGCAGAGAAGACTTCCTAAGTATTAAAAGCACTCTTTCTATCTAATTACTTATTTAGGTTATACTTTCAAAATTGCATTGGCAACTAACATTTAATATACATGACCACAGGTCTACTAACCTCCCAATCCCTCTGTACCACTTGCAGGTGAAGGAACCAGCTAATCCAAAAGGATTCCTCCAGGGACTCTGTGTGTATGTGTGTGTGTGTGTGTGTGTGTGTGAGAGAGAGAGAGAGAGAGAGAGAGAGAGAGAGAGAGAGAGAGAGAGAGAGAGAGATCTTGATTTAACCAAGAAAACAGCAACTAGAAGAAAAACAAAACGGTCATCACAAAGCTTAGACACATAGGAAGCACAAAGGATAACAGGCCCCATAACTACGTCTGATCTAAAATTATTTTCAGAGTGAGGTATCACAAACCTAGAAAGATAAGCATGGGATGTACTCACTCATTAGTGGACTTTAGACAAAAAGTAAAGCTGCAAACCACAACCCCTGGACAGCTTGGGATCAGAAGGAACTTAAAAGAGACATCCAGGGATTCCCCTAGAAAGAGAAAATAGGGAAGATCTCCTTAGCTAATTGGAAGCATCATAAGGGGTTGCAACCAATAAGAGGTGGGAACAAATCATGAGAGAAGGAGATGACTGAGTGAGAAAAGCAACCAAGAGGGAGAAAAAAAAGGGATGGAAGCCAATGTGGGGTTGAAAAGAGACTGGTTGCTAGGAAAATCTCCAAGAACTCACAGGTTGTCCCTGGCTGGGTCTCCAACCAATAGTGAAGGTGTTGCCTAGACAGGATTTTCCCTATAGTCAAATGAATAACCACCCTAAATGCCATCATAGAACTTACAGCCAACAATGAATAGAAGTGGAAGCAGAGATACATGGCTGCACACTGGGCTGAGCTCCTGATCCAGCTGAGAGTTGGGGAGGGGAGTCTGTATGAGCAAGAGGATAGGGACCATGAGGAAAACTGTCACAATGATGGCTGGCTGGAGCTCTGGAGAGCTCACTGAATCAAGAAGAGCCACTGGGGACCATTTGGAAAAGGATCTAGGCCCTCCAAGGATAAGCAGCTGTCCATTGACATGGGTAGTATGTGGAGCCTCAAAGAGAGGGATCAGACTGTGTTTCTGTGTGTGGACTGGCACTTCAGAGCCCATTTCCTTTAGAGGAACACCTAACCCTGTCCTGACTTTAGGATGAAAAACTGGGACTTGCCTGGAGTGGACGCTGAGCTGACCCACCTTGGGACTTCCTGCCCTTTGGGAGAGGGGATGAAGGGATGGGGAGGAGGGAGGCTGAAGGCTGACTGGGAGAGTTTGGGAGGGGGAAGGGAAATGGAGCAAAGGCATATGTGGATTAAAAAACTTTACTTTATAAATGAAAAAATAAAACAATATTTTAAAATTAAGAAAAATTCAAGGGAAAAGATGAAGAAATTTCAGCCATAAAAAGACTGAGAGACTTTATATGCACAAACGCTAGTTAAAAAGAAGATTTAGTGAGAGCTAAGAGTTTTTATAAAACATAAAACTAAGGTGCTCAGTCATAAATTTAAAAATCTATTGAAATGAAGGTTGAGCATATCTGTAATATAAAATTCAAATGTTTTTGATTGCCAATATGATGCCACAAGCAGAAAATCCCAAATCATAACATGGGTGCACTAAAAATTTTGTATGACACTACCTTCAGGCTATGTGTTTAACGCATATTTGAAACATGTTCATGTTTAGAGGAAATTGGGCCTATCTCCATGATATTATGTCTTTGCAAATATTCTAAAATCAGAAGCAAAATCCCAAACACTTCTGTTCTCAAGCATGTTCAGGAACACTATACTTAACCTGTGTTTTTTTTTTTTAAACTGTGTAACAGTCTTGAACCAAAAATAGATCAAAACAAACAGAAATACATGGCTAGTATTGTATTAATAAATAAATAAATAATTTTCAGGCATTCTGTTTAAGATAAATTTTATTTTGGTTTTCATGATTATATTCAAATGAGTACAAATGTCTCCAAAGGTTATATACCACCTGATACAAAACAGGTACTCAGAAACATTTTGATGAAAACCGATATCAAATATTCATAAATTATGGAGGTATTCTTAATGTTATATTTTCCAAGCTTCAGCTTTCTTCTACTAGAGAAAACCATTGTCCACTGGCAATAGTTTAATTATATTTTAGGAGGTGGATAAAAACATAAAATCTATGCTCATAAAACATAAGCCCAAAGTCATCTAGCTGCCTAAGTATGGCCATTCTCAAGTGCCCTCTGTCTCCTCTGTAAGCACCACTTAACTGTTCCCTTATTGCCCATTCCAGATGTGTCTTAAATAAGTAATAAGATAATTAGCCCTGAAATATACACAGTAAACAGGCAAACTCTATTAAGATAATACAAGGCATGAAGAAATAAATGCATGATAAAAAAGAAGTCACAAAAGCCAGCAGGAGCAGAATAATATGGACTCAAGGTGGGACAATGTTCATGACTGGCTCAGCATGGGCATGCATCTCTGGGCTCACAGTGGTGTGGATATGATAAAGTGTAGACCCAGCAGCGACAGGAGCCTGAGTCAGCCTCCAGGCTAAGAGGGATTTTTGTTTTCTTTCCTTTGGTTTTATTTTCTCACACACTGTAGACACTGAATATTGATGCAATGTTCCTCACCTGTAAAATAGTCTCACACTTCCTCTCAAGGACTAGCACGAAGTGTTTCTAAAACCTAAGACTTTCTGTAGCGTGTCATTAGAGACTTGTGACAAGCAAGACATTGTATAAATAAGGAAAGTGCTGCTCTCTAAAATTTATCATCAACCATCTCAAAAAACTCCCTCTACGGCAACATCAGAAGGAAGACTTCTCTTTTTTCTGACGTGAAGTGACTTATGTCCAGAACGTGTTAGCTCACAGTGAAAATCAGAGTGCTCTGAATTCTAAGAAGTAGCATGGGTTTGACTGCTTGGCTTTCTCTGAGGCAGATGCTTATTTGAGAACCAAGGCTAGAAGTCCTACCACAGACTAGTAATCAGCAGGCCAGATTGGGCCAGATTGTGTCCTTAGCTAACTCAGCTCTTCAGCATCCCAGAGACATGTCTAGACAAGAATTCCTAAAGTGATCCAAATTGCTCAGCCCAGCAAGGTTGACGAGAATCCCACACCACCTGGAAACATTTAGACTTGATTGTTCAGTAAGTATTCATTGACCTCCTCCCCCATGCCTGGTACAGGATTAGGCCAAGAAGATTCCAAGGTAGTCTAAAGATAATCCTCGCTTCATATTTCATAGTCTAATAATTATAGAAAAAGGGAATGTGGAAGTGTACAAGATGATAAGTGCTATATAGAAGGCAGGATTTGTACAGTAGAATAAAGAAGCATCCGACAATCTTGAGAAACTGAAGAAGGTAACCTGTGGAAGTGACATCTAACAGGAGACTTAGATGACCACTGGTGTAGGGCAAAGGATTATACTGCATAGAAGGACTTCTGTCTTAGTCACTGTTTTATTGCTGTGAAAAAACTCCATGACCCAGACAACTCTAATTAAAAAAAAACAATAATTGATGGTTTAGTGCATTATCATCATAGCAGGGGACCATGCAGGAACATGGAAGCCCTCGTGGCGCTGGAATAGCAGTTGAGGGCTATCTCCTGTTCTGCAAGCTGAGAGAGAGAGAGAGAGAGAGACTGGGCCTGGCATGGGCCTATAAAATATCAAAGCCCACCCCCATTGACACATTTTCTCCTATGAGACCACACCTACTTTAACAAGGCCATACCTGCTAATCTTTCTAAACCTTTCAAACAGTTCTACTCCCTGACAACTAAGTATTCAAACATATGATCTTATGAAAGTTCCATTCGTATTCAAGTTGTGGTGTGACAATAAGCAGTGAAGAAGTGTCCCTCTGCTCAGCTGAGCTCTTCTATCCATCTTGGAGACCCTCCTTGGGGAGGTGTTACATGTAAAAATTTCCAATCCTCAGCCTAGCCTGGATAAATGTTTTTGTTCATTTATCTTTTTGATTTTACATCTCAACCAAAATTCCCCCTCTCTTCTCTCCTCCCAGGTCCTTACCCTTCATCCCCTACCTACTCCTCTTCTGTTTCTCTTTAGATATGTGCAGACATCTTATGGATATCAGCCAGCCATGGTATATCAAGTTTCAGTGAGACTAGGTACCTCCTCTTCTATTAAGGCTGGATAAGGCTATGTGATAGAAGGAAAGGGTCCTAGAAGCAGATAATACAGTTAGAGACAGCCTCCACCCTTACTGTTAGGAGTCTCACAGGAAGACCAAGTTATATAACTGTAATATATATATATATATACACGAAGGCATGGTAGGACTATTTTCTGTATGTGATTCTGTAAACAAAGAGCTGATTTGGTCTATGTAGAGCACTGTAGAAGTGGTTGGAGAAATCAGAGTAGAGACATGTAGAAGGAGGGCAGAGTCCGTCAGTCTAGCCTCACAAGAAGCATATAGGACCCAGGTGAGCTAAGGATCATGGGCGACGGACCACGTGGTACGTAGATTACTGGAAATGGGTTGAATTAAGAAGAAAGAGCTAGCTAGCAATGTGCTTGAGACATAGCCCAAACAGTATGAAATTAATAAAAGCGTCTGAATCATTTTTGGGGGGGAAAGCTGCCATGGGCAAGGGCCGAATTTCTGGCCCAAGGCCAGCTGGAAATCTTTTACAGAACCAAGGGCCCAGGTCAGTCCCACATAGAAAATGTTTTAAAGCCAAAGCTGTTCTGGAATTCCATAATTGACTGTATGGAATTCCACACCACAACTAAACAATTTTCTAAACACCACAACTTGAAACATAACTAAGATTCTGCCACTGATATATCACAAATGTTTCTATTCATGTAACTTCAGTAATGGTTACTGTAGGCACAACAACTGTTAGAATAAAGGCCTTAAATGTAAGATTAAATGATGAGAAAAATAATATAGAATATGCTTTCCAAAACCTATAAACAATTGTACCCATTGTAAAATTAAAATATTAGGTTTATAAAGGATGTTCTCTTCATTTTATATAATCTTAGCACACAATCAGATTAAATAACTACTACATACCTATTTAATTACAATTTTAAATTTATTTTCCCCAGAACTATTGCCTTATTGAAAAAGGTGAACCGTAAAATATGTTCACATAGATACATATTAAGGAAGGTAAACCTACAGTAGTGATAATGTTTTATAACACATGTACTATAAAATGGTGTTTGATTGTTGTAATTTATTCTAATCCCAATATACTGCAACAGCATAGAATATGGAGGTTGTCATTTCTATGTCAAGGATAAGAGACTATCTATATGTCAGAAAAAAAAATCAATCAGAATCTATGCAGCTGGAAGTAAGTAGGCAGGATTTCTAACTTACCCGGTACCACTGCGAAGCTCCTTTGCTGTGATATTGTTGATTATATTTAAGTATTTGTGCTGTACTTTCCACATTAGACTTTTCTTTCCATCCATTGCTCTCCTGTTCTCCAAACCCTTTCACCAACCCATTCCATGTCTCAAAATAATGCCAAGGAGCATCAAGATGGCACGGCATCAAGAATGAACTTTCAAGGAAGAGCTAGATTGTGGTTCATGGCAATCCTAGAGTCCTAGGCTTTCCAAAATTCCTTAAAAAGCTTGTGGGAAAATAATACAAAGATGGAAGCTGAGGATAAATTTTCTCTTCCTGCAGCCAGATTCTCGGTGTTCATCCCATCTTAGATACAGATCAGCAGCTCTCCACAATGAAAGAATGGAGGGCAACCTCAGGCCAGTTTCAATCTGGCTCTCTAAAGTCTGCAGCAGGTTTCAGGAAGTCCAGAGTTACAGGTGTTACAGGTTACAACAGATTACAGGTGCTACCAAAGTACAACCAGAGTCTGTGAACAAACTTCCAGATCTCAAAGGCAAGGGCTAGCTGGAACTTAGAGAGCACACAAAGTATGTGACCATTGCTGCTACTGAGACCCATGAAAGAGCTATCTGTGGGAGACCAGGTGCTCTCTGCAGAGTCCCAGCCCACTCTGGAGCAGGGGCAGCTGAACTCTGCCTCTGGCCACACCCACAGCTCCTGCTGAGGGAATCTGCACTGCTCCCCACTATGACCTCGAACTGAGCGAACTGAGCGAACCAAATGCAGGGGTCTCTGAGGGGCAGATTCGGACCCTGACCAGAGAGGTGACAGGATACACACAAACCCAAGTGCCACAACTGACCAGGACCCATCTAATCGTGAACCACTGAAGCCATGGGCAAACGTCAGTGCAAGAAATTACATAATAATACAAAGGACAACATGGTAACTCCAGAAGAGAGTGGCGATCTTACAAATACAAGACCTGAACTGAGCAATGAAGAGGAAACAGAAGGAAGAAACACCAAAAATTCCTTTTTGATGATCATCGAAGCTCTAAAAGAAGATATGAAAAAAAGCCTTAAAGAAATAGAAGAAAATACAAACAAAAAATTGGAAGAGATGAAAAAAATCTATGAAAGAAACATGCCAGGAACTAAAAGCTGAAATAGAAGCAATAAAAAAGGCACAAAATGAGGCAAAGATGGAAAGAGAAAACCTGAAGGAAAAAGCTGGAACCACAGATACAAGCATAACAAACAGAGTTCAAGAGATGGAAGATAGAATCTCTGAAGTGGAAGACTCAGTAGCTCAAATAGATATATCAG
>PVIH01016010.1:0-18436 GCA_004025045.1 Sigmodon hispidus
TCTCCCCAAGGACCCAGCAATACCACTTCTGGGTGTATACCCTAAAGAGGCACATTCACACTCCAAAGGTATTAGCTCAACTATGTTCATAGCAGCATTATTTTTAATAGCAAGAACCTGGAAACAACCTAGATGTCCCTCAACTGAAGAATGGATTAACAAACTGTGGTACATCTACACAATGGAATACTACTCAGCATTAAGAAACAATGATATTCTAAAATTTGCAAGCAAATGGATGGATTTGGAGAATATCTTCCTGATCGAGGTATCACAATCTCAGAAAGATAAGCAGGGGATATACTCACTCATTAGTGTTCTCTAAACAAACGAACAAGAAAAAAAAAGCCAAGCATGCCCAAGCGGTAAATCACAACCACTGTACAGCTTTGGATCAGAAACACCCTGGACTGACCCTTTGGACTCCACTCCAACTATAGGAACACCTGACTCACTCTTGAGGGAGGGTGGACAAAACTGGATTTGGCCAGGAGTGGAGACTGATCCAAGCATTATTGGGTCAGTGGGACCATGGGACTGTCTTCTCCCTGCCCAGGGAGGGGAGGGGGAGTTGTGGAGAAGATAAATGACCTGATGTGGTGGGAGGGGGAAGGGACCTTGAATAAGGATATACAGGGATGGAAAAAAAATTCAGAGGGAAAGCTGAACACACAGTAAATATATGTGTAGCAATCTTATTTGCATTATCACCCTTGATAAGTCATGCTTATGACTTTTATCTTCTTTAAAGTTAGTGTTAACTTTTCAGTATTTTAAATTCATTTTACTGTTTTTTTGATAAATACAAAATAAATAAAGAAGAAAAAAAAGACAAAAAAAATGATGCTGGGCATGACATGCCCACTTGTGGGTTGTTCCTTAATGTTGTCTAAGAGACTCACAAAACATTATAGGCTATTTTTGTTGCCCTTGGTTACATGCTCCAAGAGGTGGAAGGCAAGTTTCTATTGCTGAAGACACCATGCAGTTTAGAAACGGTACCCAGAGGCCTCTGAAGGAGAGCTTACCTGAAAGCCTCCTTCTAATGACCACATTTAATGGTACCAAAAGGCACCATGTAAGCTTCCAAAGGAAAGAAGCAATCAATAGTTAAATCCAGCTGTGATGTCTATGAACTCCAACAATTACTAGTATGGCATGATAGTCCTAATAGTACAATAGTGGCCTGCATACCTTGCTTGTAACCAACAGCTCTCTAGTTGGACTTAAGGCCCACTTAGAAAGAGTGGGCTCATGTGAGTTCCTGGAAACAAGCCACAATTTAGGGCGGATGAAGTCATAGGTTTTAAAGGAGAATCGCAACTATCACTTTACTAAAGTAGCAGATCAATAAATACACTCTAAATATTTGTCCCTATACCTGAATGTAAGAGTAGTTCATCAGTAAAGTTCTCCTTGTAAAAGACAGAGACAATTACAGAAAAGCATGAACAATTCTAGCTGATGAATCTGTAACACAACTGCATTTAAAAGGCCAAGGACTGTTGCAGAAAGATCCATAGATGATCAGAAAGATGAAAGAGCAAGAGGAACAGCATATATGCAGTGAGACTGTGTCTTTGAGTAATGCCAGTGAAGCTACACCACGAAGTCTCACTGCTTAAATACCAATAGATACATTATTGTTAAAAAAAAAAAGGCAAAAAGCTTATGAGGCTTTAGCCCTATACAAAAAACTACAGGCAAGTACAGAATGTTGAAAGTAGGAGAAATCGTCTTCCTTATGAAAGACACCATCAATTGTTTAACCAGTGTCAAATGGTCAGCCTTTAAAGCAATATTTACATACACACAATACATACAAGTTATACAGGTTGAGCATGTGATATTTATATAATTAGCAATATATTACATAAGACATATACTTATATATTCATCATGTATACATATATATGTTAACAATTTATTTGAGAGCAAGGAAAAGTTCATGGAAAGGGTTGGATGGAGTAAAAGGAAGAACGGAAAGAGAGATATGTTGTGATTATACCATAATCTCAAAAACTACCTCACAGATAGGTAAATGACCAGAATAGGCACAGATAATTGAGATGGATGAGCACAGACAACAAACTACTTCCTAATCAATGCTCATTTGAGTTTTATTTTGTTTTGTGTGTCTGAGAATTGGCATATGTGCCTAGATATCAGAAAACTTTTTCAGATACTTTTGCTCATTAAGTCAGCTGAGGGCCTAAAGATACTTTTAGAACATGTCACCACTGCCTACAGAAAGAAAATATCAGTTTTTAAAATGTGCCATGTCAGAAATCTTGGAAGATCCTTTAATATAAGGCTAGATGATGATAATTAGGCATGAAATGGATTTCCCCTTGTTAGGGAGAGACTGTGGGAGGATGAGAATGCCTAGTGAATCAAATTATATATTTTTCAGGAATAATGCATGAGCATATCAACACAGAAACTCAGAAAAAAACCCTGACTTTTTAATTGTGGTTTATTAGAAGAACAAAAGGTCAGATACTCAAGTTCTTTGTGGTGTCTTTCTTAAGAAGCTTCAAACTTTCCATACCTATCACTTGGCAGCATGTGTAGGGTAGGTTCACAATGTACCAGCCTGTTGAGATTTTATTGGGTTATAAATTAGTAAGGTTTTACTACAAAGGCAACTACTTGGTAGAAAACCAGCTTAATAGATAAAGGTTACTCTTAAATATTGCATTGTACATTTATTTTGTGTTCACCTTGTAAAAGTGCTTAAGAAACGTGTGCCAGAAGTTACTATTGATTTCAGAGCCCTTTGCTACATTTTGGTACATATTCTCATTAGGCTAGCACTTGAGATATGAACAACTCTTTCTACAGCAGAAAATTGGGGGAAAAGCTGGGAAAATTTTGTGCTCATGGTATCACAATTTTACTTCTTATTCTCCATTATCAAATACAAAGACTTTTTGCCTCCTCTTGGGTTGTTACTTGGAGTTCTCATTTCACTGTAAAGTGACTAGATGGTTATTAGCCTGTATTCTCCCAACATTGTGAAGTTGCAATTATACTACCCCATTCATGAAAGTCCTTTTCCAGTAACCCAGCTAATCATGTCATAGTTCATCCTCTTCTAACACCATCAGCTTTCAGGTTATGCTTCTGGGTAGGGAGACACAAAATGTGTACTACTCACTTTCTAGTGGTGAGCCGTTTGGCTAGTGATTTCTTTTCTGCACTCATTTTTCTTTGATTTAAATAACTAGAATACCAAAAGTTTACTCAGAGGTGACAGGAAAATTAAAGAAAGAATATGTCCAAGATAAGAGAATGGTTTTTGTTAAAGGAAAAACAACAGCAAACCCCAAGTATGTGTCTAGTATTCAGCACTGTGTCTAGTATTCAGCACAGTGTCTAGAACCTAGTGGCCACTTTATAAATACTGAACTGTATATAGTTGGTATTTCTCTGGCTATGAAGTGAATCAATCTCTACCCCACTCCAGGGTCTCTCAGAATCCCAATTCTTTTTTGCCTCCCAACTCACTCAAGGATAAGACTATTACAAGCCATTCTCTGTCTTTATTTCAGAGACTTCTACATAATGTCCTCTACTCCTCTTAATTTCTCCTCCATCAGTATTGCAAGGAGAAAAAGAGAAAGCAACTCTTGTTTTTATAATTGGTGAGTACTCCTGTTCTGCAGCATCGATGCTTAATGTTTTAAACACTGGGAATTCTCCTTACTGACTCAGCTTCCTTTGGTATCTTGGCAACTGTTCAAAGTCTTGAATTCTCTTCACATTCACAGACACATGACTCAAAATGAACTGGGAAAGGGAGGAGAGGCACCGGAACTTAGTTACTGAATCAACATAGCCACCAGGCTATGGTCAAGACCCAGCTGCAAAGTACATAGGACATTGGTTTTCATTTCCCTTGCCACACAGATTCATGGGTTTGATTATGGTTAAGTGACTGTGCTAAGCTAGCTTGATTACAACAACCTCAGGAGGCCTTTGGAAAGGAAAAGCAGACTTCTGAGCTGCAATTGCTCAATTTCCTTGCTTCAACTCACAGGCTCCTTATGCATAACCAAATAAAATCCTTCCCTTGACACAGCTGGGAGAGGTCAAAAACGCATTTCACTTCACTCAATTCCTTGGGTGCATCCACATAAACATAAATTGATAAAAGAAATAAAATCAAAAACAAAAAACAACCCAGTCATACCAGTTCCTAGCAAACCAGCCCCTTTTAAAGCAATCTAGATTGTTTATGGAAGGACTGGAAGAAATTCTTTACAGGTAAGCTTGCCAAAACAATAAGTTTATATATAATATATAATACAGCCACACAAAACAGAACACTACACTGGAAAGCACATGTATCTTGCCTATGTGGAGTAGGATATTAAATGCAATAGTAGGTCTGAAAACTGTGAGATACTTTGTTTCTTTATTTAGTGCTTTAATAGAATGCCCTTGCAATCATTTGTTTTATTTTGCCTGAATATGTTTCTTATCAATCTTAGGAGAGAGAAAACAAAGCTGCTTTTACCCTTCTTGTCTTCCTTAAAATATCTTGAAAATTACAGCTCAGGAGAATGGGACAAATAGGACAGGCCCCTAACTTTGTTAGGTACTCTCCCCACAAGAAGTCTTCTTAGATCTTGGGTTCAGCTTTCATGCCCTAAAAGCTATACAATAATGTGTTATCTGAATGGATGATAAATAGAATGTAACATGGTCACAGAAATCACACTCAGCTTTAAGCAGATGTGTATAGGGCAAATGAGAAATTACAGGCCTTTATGTCTGTGCCTGGCACACAGCAGAAAGGGTTTCAATAAACGTGAGCTCCTTGCTTCTTTCCTGATCTTTTCCTGGCATCCACATAGCTCTACCCCCTCCCAGGGAGTCCTGTTCAAAATGCTGTAGCAAATACTTCATTTCAGGCTGTCTTCCCTCAGCACCTCTAGAGAATTCCTCCCACACAGCTGGTGTGTGCATTCAGATGGCAAGTGACTCAGGGACAGTGTCAAAACAGTGATGGAAATCACCACAGGACAGAAGGGTAGTCTGAAGACAGAACTGACTACTTTCCCAGTGCCCATTGATCAAACTGAAGAGGTAAAGCTCAAGAGCTTGGAGGCTTCGCTGAAACTGAATTTGATAGATTTGATAAGAAAAAACAATTCAAGGTTTTTCCACATTTAAGTACTTTGGTAAGTTCAGGAGAGCTCAACAGGGGGCATACCCAATCCGTACATACAGCACTACAGGTCATGATCTAGGTTCCAGATTTTCTGGAAAGCTGGTACATGCTCTGTGATCTAAGAAAACAGGAGAGATATTGATTAGTTGTTGCTGCCACGGAGGATCTTGACAGCCCAGCTTATGTCATTGAAAGAGGGTGCCATTTTCTGCCTGATCCTATGGGCATTCACAGATTCAGTAACATGATTCTTCCACACTTTTCTCTTGCCTTGGAGAATGTCTCTGTGTCATAGCTCCTAATTTTGCCTTCACTGTCCTTTTTCCTCTTCACCATGATGGCCTTCTATCTGTTAAGGGAGTTGATTTGTTCCTGTCTCCTGAACTCACAGTTTGATGTTAGGCCACTACAGTAATCTCATCCAATTGCAAGGGTTAGCAAGTACAAAGGATTTCACTTGAAAGTAAATGAGACATTTGATGTATAGCTGTATGAAAAGACAATAAGCTCTTCTGGTAGGTGCTGAGATTTCATTCACAGGAGGTATAAAAGTACAAGTTGAGTGGGCCATTGATTAAGTGTTGGAGAGTGTTTTCAGTGTTTAATAGGGGTTCCTGAAGTCTTCTGAGGTTCTATGATCGTAGCAGGACAAACCCTTGAATCTTGCTTATGACAAAACTAAGGCTAGGTGTCTGAGGTGACATAGTACCTGTACTGGCTTCCTGATGCCTTGGTCAGTGCTGTCTTCACCATCACATAGGCTCTCAGAACTCCCCTTCAATCCTACATTCTCAGGAGAATTCTCCTTGAATAAATGGATTTCTGGCTTTGATCTGCTTTGTTCTCAATATAACACCCCCTCTTCTATAAAAACCTCTTCTGCCACTAAAACTTACCACTCATACTCTGTAAGGAGGAACATTACAAGTTTTAGGAAGAAATGTGTTTTTACCAGACTGCTGACTGTTCCACTGCAAATGGAATTAACAAACGTTAGAAGGCGTCGCCACTGCCTAAGGAATTTTGCTAACAGTCTCATTTCATCAGTGCTGTCTACGCTTGGTTTCTTTTAATTTTAAAAAATTACAATGTTTGTTTATTTACTTATTCATATATTGTATGTATGTGTGCATGTGTGTGTAGCATGTATGATTAGGTTAGAGGACAACTGGAAGTACTCTGTTTTTTTCTCTTTCTGGGGATCAAAATCAGGCCACCAGATTTGGCACTTTTATAGGCTGACTCATCTCACTGGCCATAACCACCATTTGTTTTATTACTCTTGTTCTTTCTTCATTATTACTGGTAAAAGAACACTGCTGGGAAGTGTTTTGCTTTTTCTGGCTGATAAAAGGCATGAAAAGGTACCAATTGAGACTGTGTGTCAGCCAGTGAGGACTAGGGGCCAAGAATATTCAGGTGAACTTTTGTGTGTATAAGGAGGTAAAAGAGATCATTAGGCCTTAAAGTGAAGCCCCAACATGTTCTGTAAAGAATAGCTGTAGTAGGAAATAGAGAAAATGAAGTATATCAAATTGCAGAAACAATAGAGAAAGAAAGTTGGGAGGCTATATGAGATAACATATGGCATAAGACAACAGATGACATAAAGGATTTGTACTTCATCCTATACCTGCCCAGATGCCACTGGGAATTTCTAAAAAGCAAAGGAAAGAGATAAAATTGATAAAAAGTATTTATTTTAGCAGTACTCATTTGACTTTCATGTGTAAAATTTTGGTAGTAGTAACTGAGGGGGAATGATTATATGTATGGGTGTATTGAGCCAGTGCCTAGAGATATAAGAAGAAACAAGTAAAACTGGAAGTCTTCTTTGTGGTTATTCATGGAAAACAGTGTACTACATTTTAAAAGCAAAAACCAAGGGGTGTTATTGACATACAATCAATAGAGTAAGTAGTATTTACAAATTTGAAGTATTTGGTCTGTTTCACATTTAGGAAAAACTATAAGAACAAGGTGAACATTGATTCCTTCTTTTAATTATACATGAGTAAAAACATCCTATATGCCAGTGACTATATTTCTTTCTTTAAACATAAACTGAAATAGTACTCACTGTCAAATGAGCAATTTTACAAGTTACCAATTCTGAAATTAACTTAGATTTCCGTGTGCATGAACGTATGTGTCACTATATCAATGTGTGTTTCTTGTGCTTTTTCTTTGGTTCTTTTCCTTCTGCTTGTTTTGTCATAATTGTTTTTGTTTTAGCTTATTTTATTTTTATTTCTTAGATGCCTGTTTTCTAAAGAGAGACAGAAAGGGTGTGGATCTGAATGGGAAGGGAAGGGAGAAGGAATTGGGAGGAGTTGGGGAGGGAAAACCATTGTCAAAATCTATTGGATGAGGTATCAGATTGAAAGCTTTCACCTAAGAATGAGAGCAACAAAACAAACAAATAAATCAATAAATAAGTACTATCGCTGGTGATATAGACCACTGTTATTTTTCATGTCCCCCTTCTAGATAGGATTCTTATATAAAACTTATACTCTGCTGTATAACCATTTATGCAACTGTCATTAAACCTATGTGTGAAATAAATATGCTTTAACAGAAAACCAAGGCACATAAAATGAAACAAAGGTGTTGAAAATGTAGTTAAAAATAAAAGTATTCCCAGCTGAGCAGAGCTTATGCCTCCTTCCCAAGCATTTTCCACCCACTCCCTGCTAAGTTACTTTCTACACAGGCTGACCTTGCTTCCTTCTACAGGATTGGGGCAGAGATCTGGCCCCAGAGCTAGCTACAAGCTTTTACCTCCCTCTAATGCAAACGTGACATGAGGACTCAATGTACTTTTTGTAAATGCTACATTATTCTGAAGATTAGTTCATTTCACAAACTTAGAGTAAGGGTAGAATTTTGATACAGAAGTGTCCAATTCAGTTGAATTAACTAGTTTTGTGTACCTGGTTCCTCTCCCTTCTGTTAAAGTTTAGTGCTCTATTTTGAGTCTTCAGTGACTATCAAAGACCCAAGAATAAGACTTGACCTGAAATGCTATTGAGGAAGTGGTGGAACCTTTAGAAGGTAGGTCTTAGTGGAAGGAAGTCAGGCCACAGGGACATTTGTCTTGAGAGGAACTATTTTTTCTCTCAATAACTTCTGATTATCAGAAAGTAGTCATTCTATCCCCCTATAACACATATCATCACTATGAGCTTTCTAAAGGAAATAAGTATTTGCCATTAAAAAATCTTGATTAGTAGAATATACATATAGCTAGAGTGCTTACCTAGCTGTCTCAGTCAGTGTTCTATTGCTTTGAAGAGACATCATGACCATGGTAACTCTCATAAATAAAAACATTTAATTGGGACTAGATTGAAGTTTCAGAAGTTTTGTCCATTGTATGAAGTGAAACATGGCAGCAAACAGGCAGACATGGTGCTGCTGAAATAACTGAGAGTTCTATATCTGGGATCTTCAGGCATCAGGAAGAGAAATAGAGCCACTGGGCCTAGATTGGGCTTTTGAAATTTCCCCCCTTTCCCCAGGAATATACTTGCTTGAACAAGGATATACCTTGTCCTACAAGGCCACACCTCCTAATTTCTCCCAAGTAGTGTCATTCCCTGATGACTAGGCATTCAAACATATAAGCCTATGAGTGTCTTTCTTATTCAAATCACCACAATAGCCATCTCTAAAGTGCTAGGTTGATTAACCAATACCACATACAATGAAAAAAAATTGGCTTCTAGCACCCAGAGCAGACAGTGAACATGGTAAATGCAGAGACTCTTTGCTGCTGAAGATACTAAGAATATATTACAATTCAATGAGTACTCAGCTCTAGACAGAACATTTATATCATCCCTTCTAAGATCCAGAGAACATTGCAGAAGAGAGAGTGAAAATAATGTAAGAGCCAGAAGATAATGAGAAAAGATGTGAAATGGCATCTTTAGGGCATGACAAATTTGTTGCAAATATAATCTCACAGCAGCTGCACTTAGCGGCACTTGGCCTAGCTAATATTGCATCTGCCAACAGCCAATCACTGAGTGGGGAGGAGCTCATCAGAACTCAGCCTTCACTGCTGTAGGATTTTAGGAGAGATGATTTTTCTTTTCAGCTGTATAGCAGTGAGTCCACCAGGCTCCAGTGGACAGTCCAAAGCCTCCAAATCAGTGAACACAAAGACTGTACTACTAAAATCTGTGGAGCACAGAACAAAAACAAGGCATGGATATGGAAAAGGGACCTGATGATGGTAGATGAATAGAGTGAGAGGGAGGAGTAGCAACAAATTTCATCAATAGAAAAGGAAGCCATTTGTCACAATTTGTTCTGACTTCTCCAACTTTCCTTAGCCATGTCTAAAGTCATGCAAACTTTCCTCAGGCCCTCACGCATTAAAAGTTTGGGCTTCTACATCCTGTGAGTATACACTGTTAATAATGTTAGGATTGTTGTACTTCTCATAAGTAGATAAAATGAGTTTCTAATCTGGTCCCTAAATTTTGGGACACTTATTTAATCTTTACTTATAATCACTGTTGCCTTTATTCTGTGATTAATAAATATCAGGTACTAGGCTAAGCAATTTACATGCTTTAAAGATTTCATAAATTATTGTAGCATGCAGATGGAATAGAGATGTTCCCCACTTTCATAGAAAAAAAGCATTGAAAGGGATTACTGACATAATTAAGATACTAAAATTGAGGCTCAAGAGATGGTTTCACAGCTAAGAGCACTGACTGCTATCTCAGAGAATCTGAGTTTCATTCCTAAAACCACATGGCATATTAGAACTATCTGTAACTAAAGTTCTTAGGAAGCCACACTCAATGTTCTGGACTTTGTGAGTGCCAAACATACACATGGCATACATATGTATAGGAGACAAATCACCAATATATAGAACGTAAGTTTAAATAAGTCTTTAAAGAAGATCATAAAAGTTCCAAACTATGGTCGGGAATTTAGATCAGCCTCTTTCTTATGACTGACCATTAACTGAAACTTTTTACTATTTTATTATTGGTCCGTTCAACATCTTGTTTTTAGTAGCAGTATCAGGATTTCAGAATTCTTGATGGGAGCAATCAGTGGGGAAACAAACAAGCCCATAGTTGACACTAAATGTGTGACTTCTGAGGGAATTAGGTCCACTGGGAAACTCCTGTGCCCAAACCTTTGGAGGAGTCTCTAAAATAAGAAATTATTTGTTCCTCCTCTGCTATTTACCCTGGGCTCCCAGTGTGTAGAAAACATTTGTGTAATACCTTCTCTTTCCATCTTTCAGTGTCACACACTAAGACTGGCTTTAGGAGGGGTCTTTCTTTTTATTAGATGTCCTTCAGCTTCTCTCTTCAATATTTTTTAAATTTTATTTATTAAGAGCCAGTGCTCTTAACCTCTAAGCAATCTTTTTACCATCTCTTCAAATTCTTTATTATTGTGGAATAAGATACTCATATTTTCTCCTTTTTTGTTTTCTTTTTTCAAGACATGGTTTCTCTGTGTAATAGTCATTACTGTCCTGGAACTCTCTCTGTAAAGAAGCCTAGCCTCAAACTCGCTTGGAGGTAAGTGTGATTATTTAGACACAAGGACTCTGTACATTAGAAAATTTCCTAATTAATAGAATAAAGAGTTGTGAATATAACAGCAAATAAGTATAAGAGAAAATGCACAAGAAATAGATCAAAAGAAAGAGCAGAAAACTTTTGAGAGAAGATATCACATTTATTGCTTAGAAAGTATCAAAATGATTAATCAATGATTCATGGTATTTTTAAGGTCTTGCTTTTTTCTCACTGCTTTAAATAATAGGTAATATCTTATAAGATTTTATTTCCCAGCTACCAGACTCCAAAAAGAAGTGGGCATGCTTGAAATGAGTCTACCTATACTATACTTGTCTAACTTCCAAATCCCTGCACTCATCTTTCTTCTGTCCTATTTGTTGGCAGCTTTTATTAAATTCTTGTTGTTTCTAAAAAAAATCATATGAGCTAGCATTTTTTCCTATATGTCAAAAATCTTTATCAATCTGCCACTCTTCTCTCCCTTTCTAGGCAGACAAGAGTTTTATTGATTTTTTTGATCCAAGAAGACTGTATCCTGCTCACACTGCTAGCTTCTTGTCACATTGGATAGTGAGAAACCTAGCCGTTTTGATAGGCCGTGTTCTTAAATAAACAGCCATTTTCTGTGGCTGTTCTGACAGTGTTCAGGAAAATTGGCTCAGCCACTGACTTGTGTAGTGGCTTCAATTTGGTCCTCATGTCTTAGTTCTAGAGTAAAATGCACAATATATATTCCTGATACACAAGCTGGAATTTATATTTCTTTCAACTCTAAAATTTGCTCCATAGGTTAAAAACATCATATATCTTGTTTAGTAGATATCTAGGTGGACCATATGCTGTGTCAGAAGTTTAGGGGTAGGAAATGTCTCAAAATGTTTGTTAGGAATATCTCATCTCCTTTATGTCCCCCTTCAGATTGGCAGCCTGATCTAATTCACACATGAATGATCCCAGCATTGAAGCAGTATCATTCAGTTAGACCATTAAGGTGCTTAGAAATAATGTGCAATCATTTATGGTTGTATTTCCTTCATCATATGCACATGTTTACAGAGTATAAATTTTAAAGCTAAAATATCATTTGGCAGTTCCTTATATTTCATTTCATTTTGTCATATCACAAAAAGACATTCATAATTGTATGTTCACATCCTTATGGTAGCCTTTGGTCTCATCCCAGATCCTGCATGAGCCGTTTGGCTGTTTTTTTAAAAGGCAATAATTCTTCTGAATTAATGCCTTCTGACGTGTTTCACTAGATTTGTCCAGGTGGTGTAAGGTTGATAGAATGAAGCGCTTTAAAAGATACACATGTGCATAGCCTTCAGCAATGTATACCCCATTCCCAACATTTGTGACAAATAGGAAACAAACTAGAATGATTTCATTTATTTTCCAACTATTCAGTTCTTGTATAGCTGTTCTTAATGTACAGGGATGAAGGCTCCTGAAACAGAAGCTTCTCAGGGAGGTGGCTTCCTAAGAGCAAGAAAAGAGCAGGACATATCTGACTATGAGGATCTACCAATGACAACATTGATAAGAATAAGGCAAGTTTTTATTCCTTTATCTGGACAGAAAGAGGGTTAGGCTTCTCACCAAAGGTAGACTTTGAAATGGTGATGACAGACACAGCACTTGAGAAAATGCTGCTAGTGTATAGACTGGATAGCTAGATGTCCTGGGCTGAAATTCTCACTTCAAGTTACTGGTTCATTGACCTTGAAAGGTTACTTAAATATTTTGCCTTGATTTCCTCATTTGTGGAAATGGATCAGTATTAGTACCAACTTCACAGCATTGTAGAAGTAAAATGAACTCACACAATACAAATTGTAGTAGTGTGTGTCACTAGAAATGCTCAATAAGTCACAATTTCTGTTAGTATTATGGTATATAAGCAAGAAAAACTCCAGTGTTAATGATTAGGTAACTACCCAGTTCTGTAGCTGCAGAAAACCCCATGTGTTTCTTAGTCCCTTAACCATTTTACTTCCAGCAATAGGTGGGTAACTATCTGCTTCATCTGGCTGAACCACTAACGAATGAAAATATCCCCTCCTTTCTCCTCACCATATACCCCACACCCTCTTCAGCATCTATCTTTTTCACAGTGCTTTACCTAACCCACAAAGCATAGCCACAGCTGCACAGAACAATGTAGCCCATCTACTCATCATTCAAAGTATACAGTCTATCACCAGTTCCCACAGGCACATAAGCACTCTTTCTCTTGTTTGCTCTAAGACCACTAAATGTAATAATGGCACTGGCAACACATGAGTTTAGAAGAGCATCTCAGGCTGTGTGCCTTTTCTCTAATAATAAAAATATTGTGCTATGGCTGGCCTTGAATATCCCTTCCCTGCTAGCTGCCAAGCAGATGAGAATGGCTGGCTTTAACTGACTGAGACATTCATTACCTGGAATTCAAAGCCCTTCTCTTTCTACTCTATATGGGTGCCAAATTACAGAAAGAGTCCCCTCCTGCACCACAATCACTGCAATAATTGCTGCCTCAGAGGTCACTGTAATATTCCAGCATGCAACATGAGTGATCTGAATGTATCTGCCTGAGACACTCAGTTCATTTTGGTGCCTGTGTCAAAATGTGAGCTATTCTAACAAACAGAATTTTTCCTCATAGTTTGAGTCTGGGTACTCAACTATGATTCACCGTACAAGAAAAGAGTCTATAGTAAGAGCTAAAACTTATTTTAATACCCTAAATTCTTTGTAACCTTAGGTCAGGTCTCAGACCATTGACTGAAAACAATAATAAGGGCTATCACTTGATGAGAATTTAGTTTGAAGAAATTGAGTACCATCTCCCCATTTCCAAGGGCCAGTTCATATAATTACTGTACTTTCAAGGTGTTTGAGCCATTATTCAGCATCTTCCAGTCTTGAATTTTCCCTAATATTTTGAAAACTTTAGGACCATGCCTTACTTGGCTAAGATTCTATTGTGAGTCCTCAAGCAAGTTATTCTGTCTCTCATGTCTGAATGTCAGTTTCTATTAGAAATATGCAATGATAGACCACTTTTGAATGTATTCTGCAATGGAGTAGCTGAGATAATCATTTTTTTATATGCACATTTCTAAAACACAAGATGGTGTCTTTTAAGTCTAAAAGGCATCCTTGACATAGGAAAACATCTCTGTTCCTAAAACCAACAGAATTTCATGGACCAGGGCATTGAGTGGGAGGAAGGAAACCTCTATGAAATCAGATGTAACCTTCACCAACTCAAGACTGAAGCCATCACTAGGATCCTGAAGGCAGCATGGTGAAGTATAGAGGAGAATGACCTTGCAGTCAGAAAACCTGGTTTCTAGGCCTGTTCTGCTATTCACTGTCTAGGTGACCAAATCATATCTTCTCTCAGGATCTTCTTTCTACTATGTTTTAAAAGTGAAAGTTTGACTAGGTCACCTTTGTAGTCTTCTTGTTTGTGTGTTTTGCTGTTCTCCAAAAGGGATTCACATACAATGAAACTTATTAGAGTCACACACTATTTTTTTTTTCAGGACAGTGTTTGCTTACTAGAGGAAACAGGTGAGTAGAAGTATATGAAAATCTCTGTTTCCACCAGTCACTCAGAACTTATTATTGTCATCAGGGTAACCATTGTGTCTAGATGATAGCATATTTATATTATTGTTCTATTTGAATAAAAGCACCATTGATAATCTTAAAAAAAAAAAGAGGTGTGAGTTCCCACTGTAAAGGAAATAGTGTGATCTCATAAACTCCTAGGTGGAGAAGGCTATATAAAATAGAAGGCACTATAAAAACTAGAAATGAGAACAGTTGTTAAAATAGAAAAACACTTATTCAGGCAACAGTCCTGATGAAGCACTGGGTTTGAGTCTTGAGATTGTTTGTGAAACAGTAATTGATAATAGCAGTCATCTAACCACAGGAAGATTACCAAGCACATAGCATTTATAACCTCCTCCCTGCCTAAGAGAAAAAAATTGGTTATCTAGCTTTTAGTCCAGGAACACTTAATTTGGTTTCATTCAGTTTTAGAGTTTCCTTTTAAAAACAGCATCTTTTAAAACTTGTAATCTGGTTACCTAATGCCTTGATAAAGTGATTAAAATTGATTAAAATGAAGAGGCAATGCCTTTTTTTAAAAAAAAAAAAGAAAGAAAGAAAGGGGAAAATGATTGGATTTGTAGGCTTTAGATTATCTTTCAACAAAGATTGAATTAACTTGATCTTGATTGAATAAAGAACACTCTAAACAATTGTAAACTTATTCAAAGTCTAAACTGTGTTTTCTGGGATGCCATAGCACAAAGTCATCACTGTCACTTTTGTTTTATAAGCACAGATATTTTGCAATGCATAGATAATGTGCTTTATAGAGGGTTTTATAGCATAAGCACCTGCATATTTATTTACAAATGTTTTTGCTAAACCCAAATAGAAAAAGCTTAGTACACTTAGCACTTACATTTTCCAATTTGAATACAGAGATTTATGACCTCAAAGCCTCTTATTTACATACCCAAGAGACAGCAGTGTTACATCCATTATATATATCTGTACACTGTATCACACAACATTAAAAAATAAAAATGTGAATAAAACTTATAACATATATTTCTTTTTCTTCTAAAATGACTACAATAGTGATAACCATCCAAAATAATTCATTAAATTATGATGCATCCTTGTAAACAACAATCACCACCCCTGAAAAAAAAACCTACAAAGCTAAGAATCATGGTTTATTACTGTTACTAAGTTGATTATAACTGTTGGAATTCAAAAATATCTACTTTGGTCATTACTTGCTTTCTAGTAAAAAAAAAAACATTCACAACCTTTCCAAATATATGTAAAAATAAATTCTAAAAATCACCACATGTCCTCAAGAAAGACACGTTTTCAATGCCTAAAATAAACAATCCCAAGTCTACCAACCAACCAAATAAACAAACAAAAAAAGGCACACAGCTCTCACCTAAAAAGGAATAAGCAATAGTATATTCTCAATCCAAATGCTAGTAACCTTGAAACACAAAGGTTACTTCAAATACTAACTTCCAATGTGGTAAGAGTTTTGTAAAGATTTTTTTAATAGTAACAGAACAAAGAAAGTCATAAATCAAGGTATTTTTCAAATGCATTTGTGTAACGTCAATAACAAGCAACAAAGTGGGGAAATCTTTGCTGTAAGACTATTTAAGACATGTTAAGCTTTTGGGTTGTTAAAAGCTAGGAGTTTTTTTATGCATTCCAAAAACTATTTATCTAATCAGAAGAATATTAGATCACACACAGAAGTGGGCAAAATGGCTATGTAGGGAAGTAAAACAGCACAAGATAATTTGGCTTGGAACCTGAAACTTTACAAATCTTCACAGTCATTGAAATTTTAATCAGTTAATTAGCCTTGTAGACACTTAATGTAGCTGTAGCTTCTCTTCTGGGAACTTCAGTTAGCAATTTTATTTCTAGATTTTCAGAATTTAGAAAACATCAAAGAATTAACCCTATTGAATGTAAGAACTGTTTAGTGCCATTACAACAGTTCATTTAAATCAAGGTCTTTTTGGTTGCCCCACCATCTGGTAACTATAAAGTGTAATCTGTATGTTGAAATATGGTTTAATTATAGTTCACCTAAGCTACCTGAATCTCCTTGGTTTTATTTTTTATCTTTTTTTGAGTCTATAACCAGTCTTGGATATGAAAATATAACAGTTGAAGCAAAAGCCAGTTAAAAATTGAACATCCTACATCCAACAATGAATAGAGGTGGTGGCAGAGATACATGGCTGATCACTGGGCTGAGCTCCTGATCCAGCTGAGAGCAGGAGAGGAGAGTCTATATGAGTAAGGGAATAGAGACTATAAGGAAAATTCTCACAGTAATGGCTGGCTGGAGCTCTAGGGAGCTCACTGAATCAAGAACAGCCACTGGGGATCCATCTGGAAAAGGAACTAGGCTCTCCAAGGATAGGCAACTGTCCAGTGACATTGGCAGTATGTGGAGCCTCGAGGGGTGGAATCAGACTGTGTTTCTTTTGGGGCATGGACTGGCCCCTCGGAGCCCATTCCCTTCAGAAGAACACTTAACCTAGTCTTGATAGTAGGATGAGGAGATCAGATTTGCCTGGAGTAAATGCACCATGCTGAGCGGGACTTCTTGCCTTTTGGGAAGAGGGAATAGGGAGAGGGAGGCTGAAGACTGACTGGGAGGGATTGGGAGGAAAGAAGGGAGGGGGAGCGAGGGGATACATGGATAAAAAAGACTTAATTTTATAAATTAAAAAAAGAATTCAAAAAAGGTATGCACCTCCACAATTTTTTTTTTACTATGTTCGATTGACCATGTCCTATAATACTACTCTTAGTATAAAAATCAGTGCCATAAATGTATGTGAGCACTTATTTAGGGTTTATAGTTTCAGAGGGTTAGAGTCTATGACAATCATTGTAGGGAGCATGGCAGAAGGCAGGCAGCAATGGCATTGATTTAGTAGCTGGGAGATATGTCTTGATCCATAGGCAGAGAGGAGAAAGAGAGAAGGGGGAGGAGGAGGAAGAGAGGGGGGGCTTAGTGTAGGTTTTTGAAAGCTCAAATCCCATCCCTAGTGACATACCTCTTCAAGAAAGCTATACATCCTTCAGTAGGCCCATACCTCCTAATGCTTCCTAAATAGTTCAACACATGGGCATTGAACCTGGGCAACTAAGCATTCATATATATGAGACTCTGAGGAACATAATTATTCAAACTACTACACATGAAGTACATACTTTCACAATGATTTTTTTTCACCATAGGCTTGAACAACAAAGCCAGCCAACTCTAGACTGAAACTTCTAAAATGGTGTATCAAAAATAAATCTTGCATCTTTTAAAATTGATCACTTCAAGTATCTACAGGGATAGAATTGATAACTGAGACAAAGTCTCTCTTTAAATGTCTTAATTGTTTTACATTAAAATATAAGACTTAAGTGCAAATGAGTTCAAAGGATGACTCAATGTAAGAATACACTCAACAAATAATTCTGGAATTGTCCAAAAGTATAAAATTTGACTTTATTCCTCTGATTGATATTTTCTTTAAAAAAATAAATATCAAGACTCTTCAAAGTTTTTATAAAATTTAGCTCTATATTATGAATAGTGGCTAATTCAGGAAAAAAATACACAAATGTCAATCTTCTGATGTACAATTTTTTAAACTGTAGTCAATAAGAGAAAACAACAGGCTACAGAAATGAAAAAGATCTTCACAAACTCTACATCTGACAGAGGACTGATCTCTAAAATATATAAATAACTCAAGAAACTAGAGGTCAAAAAACAAAACAATCCAATTAAAAATGGGGCACAGAACTAAATAGAGAATTCTCAACAGAAAAATCTCAAGTAGCTGAAAGATACTTAAAGAATTGTTCAACATCCTTAGTCATCAGGAAAATGCAAATCAAAACAGCTCTGAGATACCATCTTACATCTGTCAGAATAGCTAAGACCAAAAATATTGGTGACAGCCTATGCTGGAGGGGATGTAAACCTGTATAGTCACTCTGGAAATCAGAATGGCCATTTCAGAGAAAACTGAGAATCAATCTAACTAACGATCCAGCAATACTATTCTTGAGCATATACCCAAAGGCTGCATATTCTCACCACAAGGACATTAGCTCA